>JAWNND010000992.1:600000-902500 GCA_035043265.1 Drosophila testacea | reverse complement strand
GACTAGACAGACAGACAGATAGATAGATAGATTGATGGGGCTAGCCCGTATTCGTTATCAGCAAATTGAACAAGAATTATCAATTAAATGTGAAAAGTAAAGAATAGAAATAAAGCCCACGTCTGAGTGCAATGTCAATACTATTAATTGACCCAAATGAAAATAAATAAATAACCTAGATTGTGCTTGTCTACAGCAAGCTAGTACTTTAGACATCCAACCAACCATCTACCCTCAACTTACCCCCTTAAGAACCCTTGTTGTCAACCTCTGCTAATTGCACCACAACATTTTTAATTGACCTTCGCCTCTGCTCGGCGCCCTGTGGTATGCTATAAAAAAGGGGCCAGGCGACGACAGGCCGCATAATTAATTAATTATGTAGACGGAGACGAAGATGAAGAGATGGAGATGGAGATGAAGACAGAGATGGAAACAAAGTTGCGGAAGATGATGATGATGATGAAGTGCAAGCTGTCTTAATGGATTTCACTTGGTCATTGCGTGCCTTAATACCTTTTGGCTTTTCATAAATTTTTTTTAATGTTGATTATTTTGCCATTTGCCGCATTTGCAAGAGAAATGACAGTAAATGTCATAATGCTAAAAACAAGTAGAAAAAAAAGAATACTTAAAAACATTAACGTTGGTCCGCAAGTGGAGCAATGTCGTGCCGACAATGTATGAAGCCACAAGGCGAGTGAAGTCAGTTGTTGGTCGTGGCAATTCACAGACTCAATCCCAATCTCCACCAGCAATACTCTATCACAACCATGTTCATAACGTGACCAACATGTGCGTGCCAAGCGAGGCAGATGGGAAGCAACCAAGACTCGACATCAGATGGAAATGAAAATGGAGACGTGGACGGGAATGGGGACAGAGATGGAAATAAAGGTGGAGACTGTTTGCAAATAAAGTGACGTTGACTGTGACTGCGACTCTGGCTTTTCTATCTGTATGTGTGTATGTGTTTCTATCGCATTGAAATGTACACGTATGTGGCACGGTATTCGCATCCGTGTTCGTTTCAACGTTTCCCCGCAACACAATAATGACGACTGCCGATGCTGCACGCTCTTGTGTAACCTTTTAATCCGTTTTGTAAGCAGAACGAAACGCACGTTTCCATACACTTCAACCACAGAGCATAGACAGGACTCACAGTATCGGTGTAGAACTGATAATACCCTAGAAATATAATTAAAATGTATGTACATGTATACAAATATTACAAAGATTTATTTAAATTTACTACTCATTTCTGAAATGTCGAATTTTGACTCAGGTGAAGCTCTACAGAAAATCAACTTATCTGATTTTCAGATGTGGTACAGTATTCGATTAATATAATAATAATAAAATAAAATCTATAAATGGATTGGTTCTTCTATCACTAACAAGAGTAAACTAATGTTTTATTTATAAGAAAATGTAAATCCCTCTTATGGTTCTTATTAAGTTTATCTTATTTATTTATTATTTTTTTTTATTTTTCTTCTATTTTTCTTCCATTTATTCTTATATTTTGTTACTTTATTAATTTATAACCGACTAATCTGCTTAAGTAACAGTTTTACCAAATTTCGCTTTCATATTTTAAGAAAATGACTTGCACCCATGTAAACGGAATAGCGGAAAATGGATTAGAAAAGATTGCTTCCAACTATCAAAATGCATGTTCAGGCATAGTAGATTTATGTGTCTGCATTATTAAACGAAAAGATGTTGCCTGCTGTGCGTTACATACAACCTTGTCAAATGATAATACCCGCTGCAGGGTATAGAAACAGCGAGGCGGGAAACCGACGGAAACGAGCTGCACACAATGCTGCAACGGCCAGAGCCACAGAGTTGAAGCCGCAGAGTCAGGGACGATTTTCCGTTGAACTGTGTTGGGTTTTGGGTTGGGCCATTGTTGCTGTTGTTGCTGTTTTTTGCGAATTGTTTGCGGATAAATGGCGAAATTGGTATAAATGATGGAATTACATTGTTTGAGGTCGCAGTAGACTGATGCAGTTGCTGTGCCACAAGCGAAGGCTGTGGTGTTGTTGGTGGTACATTGGTGCTGTCGGTGGCAGTGGGCGTCGTGTTTCGCTTAATTCATTTCGGAGCTTAAAGGTCGGGCTTCAGTTCAGTTTTAAATAAATAAAGAGACAACCACAAACTGCAACACTTCATACGTGAAGACAGAACAGACAGACAAGACTCACGATAACTGCGTTGTCATCGTAACTAAAGCAATTGCTGCTGTCTCTATTGTTGTTCGTATTGCTGTTGTTACTGCACAGTTATTGGCCTGGAAATGTAGAGCAAAATAAACCAAAAATTAAATCAGTAGCAATTCAAAAATATCTATGCTTTTTGCTTTTTTTAAAACGCCAATTCTAACATAGTTTCCAATGACCGTTAGCAGCTCGACTAAAAGTGGAGAGGAAAGAGCCACAATAACGGTAATTAAAGTGAACAATAGGCCACTTTTTGTCGTTTGCTTGAATGGATTTAGACAGCATCTCATGCAATTGATTGGGCACTGTAAATTGGACTTTGCAAGACAAGGGCCTCACAGGTTGCTGGCACATTTGACAATAGATTTGATAAGTCCTTAAACACTTTTAGATCTGATTGACTGAACAACTTAAATGGAATACAAATATTTAACCAAATTAAAATAAAATAATATCAGGATCTAGTTAAATTGAATAATTTGCTGGCTTTAAAAAATGCAATCCCTTATCATAAATGATGTCAGAGTAATATGTTAAATATATGTACATTGTACATACATATCTCTGCAATATTAATCAATTAGTGTGTGGACAGCAAACAGCACTTATGGTCGTCGGATTGCCAACATTAATAGAACGAGATGAAAGAGAGGTAGGCAGACACAGAGGCAGAGGCAGTAGGCAGAAAATCCCCATCTGCCGCTAAATAACGCCCCCAAGGGGCTGGACAAACAACACAACACTCGATTCGACCAAATGTCGACGGCACAAAAGGCAACAAGCAAATCCAATAATGCAATTTATTATCAATGCCCAGTGTCAGATGCCAGACCAACTTGGATGTGAAGCCACCCTCTAAAACGGGCAAATAATCCATGAAAAGGGACTCATAAATAAACGCTACAATTCTTGGGAAAAGGGAGAAGGAAATGGGGAGTTGGGTATCAAATACAAACATATTTTATATTAAATGACAAGATAAAGCAGAAATGAGGTAAAATGTGTGCGACGCTCGCAACAGAATACAATTAAAATATAATTAGCTTTTAATTAAAGCGCTTAATTTAATTATAATGGCGGGCGAACGTAATGCGAAATTAATAATAATTAAAGTACTTTGAGAGAAAAAAACGACGTCAAGCAATGACACGAAATGAAGACAAAACTGAACCTGAAGGCAACGACATTTTAGATACATTTATTTCTCGCAGCGTTTTAACTTGTATTTGCATCTTGCAATTTGTGCAAGCGCCCAAATATGAAACTAAAGCCAAAAAAAGAAAAAAAAAACGGGTGCGTAACTGGCACGAAAGTCACAGATGGACAGAGATATAGATACGCAGATGCAGATACTTTTGCTGTTGAGTACGCAAGCAACCGCATATATGGCTTGCATATCTAGAAGATTACGTTAGTCAGTTGCGGTTTTGTATTCTGCTTCTTCTTTTCTTTCCTCTTTTTTGGGTACAGCAAACACTAAGAAATGTGAACTAAAATACGAGTACAACCGCAAGCGACAACAGCAGAAAATGTGTGCTAAAAATGCAAACAACGGCCACTGACAGATACAGATACAGATACAAAGATATCGGACCCGATACGGTTACTATGCCAAGTCGGGGCCATTGCGTGTGTGTGTGTGTGTAAATGTATCTGTGTTTCAAATATACGCATAAGGCTGGACAACAACGACGGCGGTGACTATTAAGGGGCGTTTCATTTTATGTTTCATTTGCGCCGACGTCGCTGATGACGACAAAATGATAATGACGACGACTCTGGCGCTGGCTACCTGTATGAATGAGTGAGCTCTAAGTTGGCTAAGACGTGGTGTGCGGAGAGAGGCACACACACAGAAAGAGGCCAACAACAAAACAGCGTGCAATGAATGATTCGTCTGTCTTATCGTCTGTACGCTCGTTCGTCTGTCTGTCTGTCTGTCTGTCTGTCTGTCTGTCTGTCTGTCTGTCTGTCTGTCTGTCTGTCTGTCTGTCTGTCTGTCTGTCTGTCTGTCTGTCTATCTGCCTCTCTGCCTGTTTCCCTGGCCTGCTCGTCTGCGTATGTTTGGCCAAGCTACATAAAAGCCAAGTTAAGCGCTGGCCCCGGCGCATGACTAACAGCGTTGGCGCGCTACAACTACAAAAACAGCAGCAAGTACAACAACAACAACATCAGCACAGCTTGTTGTGTCAACGGCGACGTCGTGCATTAAAAAAAATCAATTGAACATCCCGCACTTTAAATACACTTGATTCAAAGATTTAATAATTGATTCAATAGAATTTGATTTGGACATAATCCTACTAATCTACAAATGTATTAGTAATGAAATTAAAAACTCATTTAATATGCTATAATTTTGATTTCATTTGCTTGACGACTATTAACACTTTATACAAATGAATTAATAGACACATTTTCAACATTACAAAGATCACAATAATATTTTATATTGTATTTGTTAAAAAAAGGACAGCCAATGTCTTCCTCCTAATTATGAAATCTTAACATATAAGTATTCAACTATTTTTATGTTATCCTTATTATTATTCACCTACTGCTTTAAATGAAAAAGACTAGATTTATTGTCAATTGAACTATTTTGAACATCTAAATTAAAGCTATTCAAAACTCTTTTGATATTTAGTACATCAAATATTGACCTGATCCTGCTTATAATTATTTAACTGTTATGCGCTATTAAAATATATTAATTAATTCATACATATATACGAACTTAAAGAACATTTGATTTTTGTTCAACTCTTCAATCCACAATAAATTGATTTGTATTTAAAATTTATAAAAATTCTTTAATATAAAAACTGTTTAAGACAGCTTGTACTCGTTCCTCGTATATAATTCATAAATATGCAAATGGTGGAAAACTTTTCTGGCTATAATATTATGCAACTGATAGACACACGGATAGTGTATAAAAAGTCCACATATAAATAATCAGATAAGACAAACGAGTTTGACGCTTCAAATAAATGATTGCCAGCTCTTCTCTATGGGTATTGTGTGTGCTTGTGAGTGTGTGTGAGAAGATGTGAATGTTTGTGAGTGTGTTACCTCTATCTATGGACAGACGGTCGGAACTTGCATGTTTGGCGTTGTTTGTTTGCTGGCCATGTTATCTGTGTAGCTGCATCTTGCGGATGCGACTAGCAATAAGTATCTACAGCTTGCGAATAAGGAAGGGGGGAAGTCGTTAGTTACAGGGGCAAACAAAACTTTATTTACTTTTTTTTTTTTTGGGCAATTACCGAGCCAGCTGTTGAATGTGTGGTCAAGCACATTACACACAGCTCTGATAAGAACCCAAGAATTTGACTGGTATTTACTTAGACGAGCATGCAATTAATTTTATCTGCTGCACAAAAATATCCCGAGTGACGCCCAATACAACGGCACGTGCAGTTCGCTGAGGGAAATTGATAATTTTCCTGGGAATAGCATAGTTTTCCAAGTTAAATCCAAGCGGGCGGTCATTTGACATTTGTCGCACAGAAGACATAAAAAATGACGAAGACGACAGAGGGGAGCCACTCTGTCTATGTGGCCATAAGCCACAGACACATGTAGCAAACACACAATAAGAACATCATAAGCCAATGAGCTGGTGGCCTTGTATCGTATACCATGGAAATACCCAACAACAATCCAGCTAATTTCATTTGACAATCGTTCAGGTTCATAGTTTGACGAAGGGCAAAAAGGGGATCTAAATGTGAAATGAAGAAACTGTGTGAGATATACATATAGTATGGTACATACATAAGTGCAAAAACATGTTTTCAAGAGAGCAAGAAACGCGAGCATCCCTTCAAATAATTCAGTTTTGCTGAAAGGGGGAAGAAGTAGGGAAAGTGGGGAGTATGGAGTATGGAGGGTAAGTTTGTGGGGCACAATGCATTGCGGTTAGACAAGGCGACGATGATGTCGTTTGTGGCTCTGATAATCAAGTGAGTGCATTGAATGGACGCTTTTGTGCTGCGCCATGCAACATTAATGGGCAACGTGATGTGGCAACGTCTGACAGCAGCTGAACTTAATGTACCCCACAGATTGTAAGAGGGGGCAAGAAGAAGTGGCAGGAGGAAGTTTAAAATTAATGAAAAGTTGACAAGTCACTTGGATTGTGTTTTATAGAAACACGCGATGACATTGCTTAAATTATTGAAGATCGATTAAAGGAAACATAAGCTGAGAGAGGAAGCACCCACTGATAAAATGGACATATATACAATGCATTTGAAGTGATCTCATCTTGATTCTTTAGAAGCAGACAACCCTTGTGCCATGTGAAACACAATACCCAAAGCTAAGATCGAATTACAGGCAGCGATATAAAACGTGAAACTATAACAGACATAATAAGCAAACAAAAGGAGTTTTGAAACCTATTCACAAAACCGCATATCAATATTAGCATATTCCATTCAGGGCCCAGCCCTTCTAATAATATAATAAAGACCCACACATACAGATTCCAAGCAATTAAAATCAACAAATTTACATTATAAAAATTCACAGTATTGATTCAAGTTTCGAGCGAGTTTTGCATAGTCTTGTCTTACTTTTCGAATACGGAAAAACGTTAAAACAAATGGCAAAACAAAAATTGAACAATTAACAAATATTAAATATGTATTTCCTCAGTTAAAAGGCAACCTTCACACACCAAAACTAAGTGAAAATGAAATAAATATTAAAAATAATGTGCTATAGCTTGACTCGATAACATGCAGCGAGGGTCAACAGATAAATACAACAATGAAAAGAGACGAAGCAAATGACTTGATATTTACAAAGAAAACAAAAAGTTGCCATAATAATGACATCAATAAAGCAAATGATTGTTATGATGCGATAAGGCCGAAAACGTGGAAGGTAAATAATACACCGAAATGAGGAAAACAAAAATAAAATTGCATGGAAAACTTTGATTGCCTTTCAAGTGGGGAACTGGAACTGAAATGTCATGACTTTTGGGGCGCCCATTACAAATGGCAAGCACATGCAGTCTAATCACTCTTGTTGTTGTTATTTTTGTTGTGTCTGTGATTAATGAACCTCAATTAAATGCCAAAATTCAATGGCTCAACGTTCATTCAAAGTGAGCAACGCCCTTTATTTGTTTACACGTACCATGGACAAATGGGCGTATGCGTGATATTTCTTTGAAGATAGCTATATATCTGTAATTGTATCTGTATGTAGTCGCATAGTTGGTTAGCTAGTTTGTTGGCTGAATGACTGAAAACGTTTGTTTAATTATACCTATAAATAATCAGAGCCGAGTGTGTGCACTCGCATTAATTGTGTATACACTCATAATAATCAGCTTTATTTTTTTATGTGCAGCACGTCATTAAAATTACTTGGGAAGTGGGGATATTAACAAACCAGGCTGATATGCTACAGCCGGAAATGGGCGTGGCCAAACAAAAAATATGGGAATATTAACCAGAAGTAAACAACCTAGAGGGACCTGGTCTGCAAATCGTATGATTCGTTCCCTTTCAGCTTGTTTAAAATATTAATAATTATTTAGTTAATTTAATAACAAAATGTCTAAAAATATGTTTTAATTTCTTTCGCACTTTTTTAAAAAATTCTGAATATTTTTAGTGATGTTTCTTTAATAGCTTGTCATTATTCTATTATTTTATTATTATTATTCTATTATTAGAATGTATATTGTAGTTTGTATTGAAACGAGTTCCAAAGGATTCACTTAACATACATGTCATTTCGAAATTATAAATATAATTTTACTTTATTTAGACAAATAAAAAGGTCGCAGACTAAGACATTTTACCATTTTAAATGGAAATTATTTTTGTTTCTTGGAAATATATTATTATTATTTATTTTTACGCTTTTAAGTAATAATATATTTAGTCAAGAGTATTTTGTGTCTCTAACAGCCCCTCGACAGTTTTCCCAAGCGTTGCTAATGTAATTTGCGGCAACATATGAGGTCTCTAATTATATGAATTTGGCGCTTATCTCGAAGCAAACACGACAAATGGAAATAGGCGGCATTCGCAGTGTGCGAATGTCGCTCCATAAAAAACACAGAAAAAACATGCGTTATAAAGAGGCAGTAACAATAACATACACAACATATTATGCCTGGCAAGACTTGTAAGAGTACAACCGGGCAATTTTCACTCCGAGTCTTACCAAAAGCAGAGACAATTATCTCTGAACATTTTTGGCATGGCCAATTTTACATGTGGGGCTAAGTCGGAGTATTGCCGTCTATAGGCTTATGGACAATTTCCTTAGACCAAAAACCTGTAATGGCTAAAACAACATAAATGTGCAATTAACACAGAAAACACTCGTTTCGCATCGGCGACAAACACCAAAAGTGACAAACAGACCAACGACTATGGGGTATGAAGTATTCAAGTAATTTTTACTTATGGACGGGGGCGGATCATTATAAAAGTGCAATTTGTGCGATAAGGCAGATGACAGACGAAGCTTTTTTTTACGACTTGGGCGGGGCCCCAGGAAATAACGTGCCTGAAACAGCAACAACAGTAACAACAGCAACAACACTTACAACACTAAGCATTAAAGCCGTATAATATTTAATCCGTGTAATTAAGTCCAAGGAGACTCTGAGACTTTGAGAACTGCGACGGGTCGGGGTCTGTGAGTGCTTGTACTCGTAGAGTTTGCCGTGCCGAGAGCCCAACTTGGGTTGCCTTATAAAAATAAAAATACAGGTTGACTGCATGTTCTCTTGTACTTGTTGTTGTTTTTAATTACCAGCACACACTCACATGCTGGCACACATGTTCTTTGTGCTATTTGCCATTACTATTTGCCTCAAGTCTGTCCCTTTGTCCAATGTCCATGCCCCGACAGTGCTGGTCTGACAAACATTTTGAGGTCACAGTGTGACATTGTTTTGGAAAGGCCCGTCAAAGAGAGGAAACCATTTTTCTCGTGTTAAAAATTTCGTGTATACCTGTGCAACCTTTTAGGGAGTGCCTGAGATCACTACCCAATAGATTAGTGCAAGCACTCTGCCAATGAGACAATAAACTGGTTTGAGAATCTCTCCCAAAATGCGAATAGTACCTATGCGATATTCCCTTGTAAATGGTCATTGTTTGGGAGCAAAATGATGTTCATATTAGGAAATTCAAAGATTATCTAAGTCAATTTTGATTAAATTTTTAATAGGTCTTACACCACTGTGCCTGGCACAAAGTACACCAAGAAACCTACACCACAAGCAAAGCCACTAACACCTCCATCTTCTCTTGTTCCTCTACCTCTTCCTCTTTGGGTATGACTTTGCTATTTGGTGGGCAAAAGATTACGGC
This sequence comes from Drosophila testacea, assembly GCA_035043265.1. Taxonomy (NCBI): domain Eukaryota; kingdom Metazoa; phylum Arthropoda; class Insecta; order Diptera; family Drosophilidae; genus Drosophila; species Drosophila testacea. The sequence continues at coordinate 892,917 of JAWNND010000992.1, read as the reverse complement.
TAGTCCGACTCTCAGACTCTGCCAGTTCTAGGCATTACTTAGCGATTCACTGTCCCCTGTCCCAACCAGCAGCTGATACCTAATCCGCACTTGTAGGTTTCTATGTCTGCTGGTAGCTGTTACCCCCCTTCATATAGCACTCCCTGACCGTTGTCAGCTTTCCCATTCCATGTCTCCGACTTAATACCCATTACACCTTAATATTTCGTGCAAACGTCATAAAAAATTCACTTTAACTTCGAGCACTTCATGCCACTGAACGTGTAACCCAATCCCAATTCCACCTCGTCCTTTAACATTAAAATAAAATGAAGTGCTAGCCTCAGTCAATCAATTCGATTATTATCAGTTTGTTAAAATATTAAATTGCCTAATGACCTCGTTTGCGTATTTATGGCTCTGTTTCAAAGGGCCACGTAACCGTTAACTGAAAAGGGCCAACCCAACGCACCCTGGCTCAAAAAATAGCCCCTGGTAACGGAAATACATACACCCCGAGGGCTTGGGAACTTCACCGTCTGCTGCTTCGACTTGGACCTCGACTACGAGTTCGATTTTGACTTGGAGTCGAACTTTACAATGACGTGTCAGTCGAACAATTTAATTACTAGCTCAAGTCGAGAGAGCACTGTAATTTATAAACTTATTCTCATTTATTTGCATTGACAGAGTCCAAGTATATTTATATACTTCTGTATATATTAGTGGAATTATAGTCGAAAGTTCAAAACACGATTGGCTTTTGGGAACTCAGTTAGTCAGCGCAGTCTCTAATTACGGGACGCTAAACTTTATAACTGGGCCGAATGCAAAACGATTGTGCAAATTATATGGTGCAAATAAAAGTCAGCCCGATAGATCTGATAAATAATGCAAAATGTGCAAAATGAAATATGCCACACTTCAAGCGATATAATTGACTGGCACTTTAGCTCTGTTGGTTTTCTAATTATGGGCTCATATAATGGACGCCATTATTCTGCGACCTGATTACAGTACGAATATCATGAGCTACACCATATCGATTTCAAAGTATCACAGTGAGCACGTATATTTTCATTAAAATAACCCAACCGAAATCATGTGATACAAGTATATAAAATATTTATAAACCAGGACATTCCAGGACTTTGAGCTTAATATACGAACATTTCACTCCCAAAAAAATAGGAATTCTAAAATTGTATGTAAATCTAAGGGTAAGAGCCTTTTCAATTTGAAGATCATATACTAAACTTCCTTTCAATGTTTTCCACACACAATTTCAAAATGAAAACTTCACTCAGTAATTAAGTCAATCAATCAATCAGCACAAAAAGGATTTCTACATAGAGACCTCATAATAATGGCAATGAAGTATAGTATTTAATATTAGAAGCTGTTAAAGTTTCAACTTCCAATGAAATCATAGATTCAATTCCGAATCTATCATCATCATCATCATCATGATGAAATCCACCCCAAAAAAAGAAACTGGTTCGCTGCACAAAAGCCCAAAAGGCATTCATAAGTAATCTATCAACTTCATGCATAAAATTGAATGCCAAAAATCGAACAAATCACCCGCATATGTGACTATGACTTTGCATATATACATACATAATTATACTTACAGACTCATGTCTGTATATAAAGGTGTATATGGATGTGTGTATATTCATCCATATTCTATACACAATCTCGGATATTCGTAGCTGTCTGACGCGCTGTTTGCATACAATTAGATACAAATCAAAATCAGCTGCGTCTGGCAACGCCCTGAAAGAGAAGTTCCCTCTTTCTTCCCAGACCCCTTCCTAGTTATGTACATTGTCCCATTCCCATTCCCATTCCCATTTCCAATCCCGTTTCCGACAGACCGTTTCGCTTATCGTTTGTCAAACGATTTGACAAGACAAGAAAAGGGCAGAACTTGAATGTTGCGTAAAATCTTGTACTGTTTGCTCGAACCTCCTATCTTTTTGCTCCACGAGAACCTCAAGAGCCTCTGGCTGCGCATTCTGAACTGATCAAATACAAAATACTGACTGACTCCCTCTGTAACATAACAGTAAAGTTAAAGGCTCGACTGTTTACCAAGTCAAGAGCCAATGCCAGGCAAAATAAAGTTTTAAATTTCGAATATTTCTTTTCTTTTTTTTTTCATTTTGTTTGCATTTGGCATACAGTTTCGATGCAGAAACCGCCAACTTCATTCGGTTCTTGCATCTTTATCTCGTCCCCCAAAATGTCGGCTCAACCCTTGTCCTCTTCCCCACCCGCACCCATACCATCAACCTCCAGGCTGTCTCGTTGGTGGCATTGGCGCTTTAAAGAGTAAACATCGTACAGACTGTGAATGCGAATTGTTGTTTGTTGTGCACAGTGCCGCCGTTTTGTTTAAATAAGAAAAATGCGAATACTTTTTTTTTTTGCATTTGCTTTCGTTTTATTTTTCTTGTTGCTGTTGTTGTTTTTTGTCAGTTTTGCCGCCCGCCTTTAATGTAAAATTCAAATGTTTACTCGACGCGCGGGTTTCCTCAATGCGTTGAGGGCAAGGCTGTTGGCCAAGGCAATAATGGGGGCCAGGGCAGGGGGAGAGGAGGGATGGCTTATACAACAAGCGGGCCAGCATTTGCATGGCTTGCCTTGTTGTTTTTGTTGTTGTTGTTATTACTGCTGTTGTTATAAGAAAGAAATTTAAATAAACCAAAAACATTGTTTGAGTAACGTGTTGAAAATAAACGAAGCCATTCAGAGGCAAACTGTGAATCGCATATGAGTGGGTTTATGTGGGTATACTATGAGTATATTCACTTATATACTTGTATATAGAAGTGTATTTCTTGTCTTGTGCAATTGCCAGGCCATTCTCAGTCCCTGTCCCTGTCCCTATCCCTATCCCTATCATCATCCCATTTATAGACCCCTCAATCATGCTCAATCATGCATCGTGGCGCCTGTGAGAAGTTGAAGTTGCGTTTCCTCAAATGAATGGCGACACACTCGTAAGTGGCATGCACTCATTTTGTGGCATGAAGCGATTGTCAACTGTCGACCAAAGAGACAGAGACAAACAGAGACTGTGTGAGTGAGATGGAAACAAAGTCAATTCTCATTCCCATTCCCTCGGTTTACACTCGAATTGGTTTCTTTTTACTTCAGCATCAGACATCTTTGCAAATGTCTTTGGTAAGCACGTTTTTTATGCGAATATTTGCGCACAAAAGAGGACGCGAATCTCATACCACAGACTCCAGACCCCAGACCCATGAGCTGAGTCCACGGACTCGGAAAACCGTCCCTAACACATTGCAAATATTTATTGAGCACGATTTTTGAAATATGAACATTTTAGTGGAGCTGTCGTCCCATCGAGATGGGGAGGCAAGGGATGAAAAGGGAAGGAATATGTGAATTGCAAACGGAAGACGTGGCCCCGCAGCGCTTCAGGTTACGCAAGCAATTAGAAGGGACTTAAGAGTATGTCCTGGTCGGGGGTTGACATACATGAAAAGGCCAGCACGGAACTCGAACTCGAACACGAATATGAGCCCCGAGGCAGTCAAGAGGAAGTAAGCATGAACTACTTACTTACTTATAAAGTAGGTACGTGTGGTAGGTATACAAGTATACATATGAGTTCTCGATGACATTCGTTCCAGACAAAGGACATTGCCGGATTCAGCTCAGCATATTAAAAAAAAAGAATGTAGGAAAAAAAGCTGAAAAGCTTCTGATCAGTTCAAAGAACTCTTAAAGATTAATTCAAGCGCACGTAAGAGCAAAGAAAAGCCTCTCTTTAAATATTCACCGGGATTATTTTACTGGTCTTTCTCATCGAAATGGATTTCTTGTCCTTATAACAACAGTTAAAATAAAGACATGGTTGAAAGCCATTTAAATTTGGAAAAACCTTTAGTAGTAAAGTATTAGTTATTTTTCATTCGACTTATTAAATTTAATAAAATTAATGGTTTCATTGGGGTTCACAAATAGGTTTCGCTTTTCCATATACAAACCTAAATGTTCTTTACTTAATGGACTTTTTCAGGCCTTTTCAGTCGATCTCCATCCATAACTGTTCGAGCCTAATGAAAATTCCCACATGCAAACTGCACATAAAACGCCCCTTAAAACTGGCAAAACCCCAGTCAAAGTCTATCTCTGAAATTGGTTGGCTGTTTCTTGCGTGTTTGGGGAAACAGACACCAACCAGTACATGGATGGGGTGCGGCCCCACCAAATTCATAAAATAAAATAAAAAAATTCTGATAATCATGAAATTTATAGGCGTATGCCAACACATCAAAGTCTATGGGTCCCGGGGCAGGTCTCTCATGTAATTTGCGGATGCTTATCAAATTGTAAAATCAACTTTCAATTCTTGTCGCCTGCTTGTGAGCAAGACAACAACAAACACAACAACAACAACAACACCAAGAGGCATGAGACAAGAAATCAGAAACGTGAGCAATAAGTAAACAAGCCAAACGAGTGATATTTTGTGTACTTCCATGTAGAATGGCAATAATTCTGATTATGAGAAATCGATAAAAATCAATTTGCAATTTGTAGACAGCAGGCGCACCCAGAACTCAGTTCCCAAAACAAATAACACGCTCTAGGGTACCCTCTCTCTCCACTACTCATCAATGGACAAATTCATTCGCTTGCACAAGAGCTTTTAATTACTTGCACCTTGAAATTATAAGCAATTCACGTGTAAGTAAATGACTAAAAATACTCACTTATAAGCCAAATTGTGTAGGGTAGGTAGGTGGATTGGCAGTTGACTTAGTCCCTCTAATTACAAGGCCTGAGAATGTCTGCACCTGCGCTGATGTGGCTTTTGTTGAATGAACTGATGGAGAAAGAAACAACAAAAATTAGAAAAACAGAAAAATCAATTTGAAATTGTCATGTAATAGCTGAGCAACCTATCTCGCTCACTCGCACTTCATTGAATACTGTGCAACAGGCCGTGTGAAGTGACGAGGGTGACAAAAGTGACGCTCCTTTCCTCCTTCTCTCTTTTCATCCACATCCATGAAATTTTGTGTATTTTAATAGATAAAATTTAAAGCGCTTGGGGAGCTGAATGACTGTCAAGACAGACAAGTCAAAGTCTTTCAAAAGACCAAGGGAAACAAGGCAAAATCATCATCATCATCATTATGAGTGTCTCATGCTCTGAGAATGCTTCTCAAAATTTAATTGAATCACTTTTTTCAACGTTTCCCCATTTGCTTTGTAACTTTTTCAACTGAAAATAAACTTTTGCACAAACATTTGGCCAATAGATCTTGTCGTAAATATTTCAACGCAGTTCTTAGCCCATTTTGTTTGCGCTCCTGCTCATGTTTATTTGGATTTTTCTTCAAGCGGAATGAAAAAATAAATTACAAAAATAATAACAAAATTGTTTAGTTGAATGCATGACATTCGATCATCCATACAAAATTGTCTTCAGTACCCCTAATTTTCCTTCTATGTGTTTTCAAAGCAAAAATAATAATGTACTGTGTGCCAAAATTATTTAAAGGGGTCAATAAAAGATGTATATTTATGCATCATGTTCTATCAATAAAGTTTATGATGATACAACTTAACGGACAGTTTGAGCTTGATGCCCACTCGTAAATCAAGGCTTGATTTAAGAATTGAGGTCCCCTTCTGCACATTGTCCATTGGAAAAATAGTTTTAGTGTGATGAACCTCTTCACGTGGACCCTAGTTACATATTTGCTATTCAATCCAAGTTGTCATTGAGGTATATTTTAATTGAACATAGTAACTCTCATACCACAGGATATGTCTATTTGCTATAATGGACAACAATTTAATTGGGCATTAGTAACTCTCAAGTTGATTTTCTGTTAAATTTTTAATTTCACAATTCAATTTGCAACGCTTTCCCAGTTTTAGCTCGTTGTTTATCGAACAAATTATCAGCTTTGGAATACCCTGTATGTATAAAATGAATACACATAATATTGGAAGAATACCCACAAAGAAGGGTAACCTCGAATACTATATTTTGTATTTTAAATTTCAGTGAAATTTAATTTTGATCGTATGATGTCTCTTATTTTATGTAATTTTGTAATGTATTTATCAAAATTAGCTATGTTAATTAACGTTCAAGGAGTTTCAATTTGCAGTACAGGGTATGTTAAAGTTGCTTTGATTATGCTTACCACAAGCAGCATCAACTCAGCTCGTTTTTTTGTACCCACCAAATATGGCATAGACCGGTGTGTGTGTGTACGCAAAAGCCGCCACATCAATCACAGACTGTGGCAGAGGAAGAGAGATAGACAGAGAGAGGGTCAGAGAGACCGACAGAGATCGACAGAGACAGGGACAGAGAGGTCGGCTGACAAGGCACCCAAATACATTATACGAATATACTATGGTATTATTTGGAGGAGCTGCTCCGATATAATCTTGAGTAAGCCGGCGACTTATCGCATATGTGCATTACATTAAACTTAATTAGTATTTTAAAATCTGAATGGTAGAAGGATAAGAGGGGATTTCTGAACGGGGGAGGGTATGGGGGGGTCGAGGGTCGAGGTCTTTGTGCGAGTCTGTGGGAATACATGGACTGTAGTCTGATTAATGGAGCGTTTTGTTCAGCATTTTATGCATAAATTGCGGCACGTACAATAAATAACGCAAAATAATAAATTGTAAATTATGCAAACAACTTGAAAAAGTTTCAAATAATGAACGGAAGGTCGGTCGCTTGTTTGGTCTGTCGGTCGATTGGTCGATTGGTCGGCGGGTCGTTGCGACAGTTGCGACTCTTTTGAGAATTTATGGGCCCAGTTGGTTTTCTCATTCATGCCAAAGAAATTTGCAAACCCGACCCACTTGAAATACTCCACAGCTGAGACAATTGCACATTCAACTTTAAATCGAATTCAAGTTATTTGAACAGTTTTTTATTTGCTTAATTACAAATACATCGACACAAGACGGCAATAATAAACATGAATTGGAATTGCGATTAAAATTCTAATGAAAATTCAGTTCAGACTGCTTCGAAATTTAAGAAAGCAACTTGCGAAAAATTCGTTTGAATTTACTTTTTAGCATTTTGCGTTGTAATGAGTTTTATTTTAATTTCATTAACGTGCAGAGTGTTAAGTTTTTTAGAGTCCCAGTTGCGGGTGTGGGAGTCAAGTGGCATATGAGTCAGACTCATGTTCCGAGTTAGACTCAAGAGAGTCGAGAGTACGACCTAGAGTCAGTCAACAATTAATTTTGAAAGTGGCATTCGCTTTGACGACTATTTCAAACTTGTTGATAATGAAGTGTACCCATAAAAAAGCTCTTGACTCTGTCTATGTGCATTTTAATTAGAAATCGTACAGGTCAAAATGTTTTAATGCCAAATGACACTCAAAAATGTTATAAACGTAGACAAGCGTCAAACAAAATAAAATGTTGGTTGAAACATGTTTTCTGTACACATTTTAAATACATTTTACATTTATTTATTTATTTATTATGGTACTAATCACTAACAGTTTATATTATTTTTATTACTTATAATCATAATTTAACTCTATGATAACATGTTTTATTTTTTCTCTTCAAAATGTCCAAATCATCATATAATTTAATTTTAAATTATTAGTAAATTTCCTGAATATGCGTTTTTAGCTTAATTTTAAGTTGCGTTGGCTACAAACAGTTTTCAATGTCATCAGTCAACGTCCTGTAATTCATCCAATTATTTACTTAGACTCATGTCAGCCAATGAATACGCATAGCTTGAAAAATTTCGCCTTACTTAGCGCGTTGTTATGTTGTCGTAACAAACATATATTTATATAATAATATGCTTTCTATATTAAGATATAAATATTAGGGTGCATCTATTTTTTTTACAATGGTACCTCATATTTATAATCTACGGTCAATTCTAAGATGTTTTCAAGAAGAAACCATAGTTGTAATATCAATTCCTAGTCCGCGATTTTTTAGTTTAAAAAAATATGTTGTTGGAATTTTATTTATTACAATTGCTTATATATATATATATAAGTTTTATAAATTATTCGTAAAACATAATTTGAGCTAAATTTTAATAACCTCTTGTCTTAATCAAGGCTGCAAACCGGTTCCGAACCTCGCGTAACTAAAACCATAACCGTTAACTGATATTAACCGATTAAAACTTGTAACCGTAACAGAAAAATACTTTTTTATTATTCCGAAATCGCTAAGCCGATATTCTTAAAATCGAAATAACCGAGTCATGAAGTACGGTTCATTTCGGTTTTGGACAGCTACTAAAATTGAATGAATTGTAAAATTTGGAATCGATTTGAAATATTAACTTGAGTGTTATGTAACATAATTATCATGTGTATGCTCTCGTGTCCCTTTTTCTCAGTGATCATTAAATTGAATTTAAACTAAATAATTTTGTTTTTATATTTATTGTTATATTTTTTTGATTTTCACGTTTTTTTGGAAACCTAAATCAAACCAGTATTTCTAAAGCGAAACTTATGAAAAACCGTTATCCATTAAGAGACCGATACACAAAATGCTTCTTGATGCTCGGAAAATAATAAAAAAAATTAATATGGATACACAAAGTATACAGGTTTTAATATTAAATGAAAGAAACAAAGAAAATGATTTGATTTATGAAAATATACAAAAAGAACATCACTTTCTTGATAGTTTTTCTAGTCTATTTTTTGTTGTTGATTGAACTGAAATGAGAACATATGTCCACACATTTTATCATATTTTATATCTATGTATATTGACTAAAAATATTTGATATTGATATTCAATATGATTGAAAGATTTATACAGAACATCTTTGTAAACAAAATCGGAGTCTGCCGCTGATATTCAATGTGATCAATTTCAGATCTGTATATGTATCTTAAGCTAAAGCTGCTAAGCAGCTTGAAGGAAAACAAACAGCCTTGCCGAAGCTTTGTTCTCATAAAACTTACCAGTTTATTTATGATCCAGCTGCAAATGAAACAACAGATCTTGCAGCACTTTATCAAGACTACAATGTTGGCTTGGTGAATGGGGCAGATTGATGTCTGCAAGCGACTGATAAGATTGATGGTTAAGTCAGCTAACACTTTCGCAAAGGTAGATACTTTCTCTCATTTACTCTATTTTTCTCTCGTCCGTTCAATCGTTGTTTTGTACTTGTGTTGCAGATTTGAACATTTGGCAATGCAACATTTTAAACGCTTTAATGCCAGCACTAAACAGTTTCCCCTTGCCCCTGGCTCCCATCACTTCCCTCTCTTTTCGACTCGTTAAACAGACAATGGGTCATTTGCAGACGCGTCGGGGAACGAAAAACAATTTAAAAACGCCGCTAATATGCATTGTATCTGGAGACGTACTCACATTATATGAAGATCTGTGAGGCACATTTGAGGGGTTGCGCATACGTATACATACTTGCATCTATGTGGGGCATGCAACATCTTCTGCTGTTAGCAAGTGTGATTTACAATTTACTCAATTCACATTGGTACTTAGTTAAGACGGTGGAGAAGGAGAGGAGATCGTAAAACCGAAATATGTCGGCATCAACATACATATCTTGTGTGTTATCTGGACAAGCTCTGGCCTGGTCTGGTCTGGCCTCGTCTGGCCTCGCCTGGCAGAACCACTTTCGTTAGCTCGTAAAACTGTCTATAAAATGCAATGATAATAAAAAAATCAGTCAGCCAATGTGAAGCGTTGAATTTTGTAGGCCGACAACGTCAGACGACGACTCATTTACGTATAAAGCTGGTCAGAGATGTTTCTGCCTGAATGAAAAGCGATCCCAGTGGACAAATGGACTCCTCATCATCATCATCCTCGAGATGGAAGCTGGCTGGGACGGTTTCCAAGGTATTCGTTGCGCCTCAGCGCCTTCGTTGTTTTTATTCTTCGTTGTTGTCGTCCTTTAGTGGCACTTAGAGCTGCAACTCTGGCCCCGGGCTCAAATCTGGGTTCCGGCCATGCCACGGCTCTTATGTGTCTCTCTCTCAATGTGAGTGTGTTTGGAACCGTATCGCCTTTCACGTTGTCTTTTGTAAATTGCTTTTTGAATTTTGTAAAAGCGAGCACACACACACAGTCTACACAAAGAGACGAGACTCATAAAGCGACGCGTTGCAGCTACAAAATCTTTTATGGATTTCTTTACCGGACTCGTTTTTATTGTTGCTTTACTCATGTTGTTGCTGTTGCTGCTGCTGCTGCTGCTGCTGCTGTTGTCACCAACTGTTTTGTCCGTCGTGACGGTCGCTTTATCTACACGGCGTGTTTCTCAGATCCTTTGACATTTGAATAGTTCATTAATTTCGCAAAAGAAAGAAAAATACTTTATATATACATACGTGTATGTGATGTACATTGTACACATGTGTATTTGTGTGTTGGAAACTTTGAAAGTAAGTCTGTTTCTATGCAACATTTTTCTTTGTATGAGCAAGGCTTTTGTTATTGTTCATCAATTTGAAAGGCAACTCAGCTCAGACACGGCTCGATGCCCCTTCATCTAGTAATCTGGCAGCTTCTTTACTTTTTTTCTGTTCTTTACTGGCTTTTACCATTTATCTGTCCAGCAGAATGTCCAGTTAACAGTTTTAATTGAAATTGCCTCTGCTGTATCTTCAGTCTCTGCGAGTTTCCATTCATGTTCACTTTGGCGACAATTTTCCTGTTTTGGGTCACTAAGATTCCACTTTGTCTGTTTTTATTTGGCTCGGATTCATTGCCACTTTGCATAATGGCAATTAAAAAGTGGTAATTATTCATTAGCATGTTTTTTTTATTTTAAAAGTTTAATCAGCTTCTTGATAGAACTTTCTTTTATGTTTTGGATCAATACAGATTACTGAAACATGCTATAAATAGGTTTTTTGTTTTTAAGGTAGCTGAAAATTTGACATAAAATTTAGTTAATTAACTTAAAAAGAATAATTTTTTCTTAAAGAATCCTTTAAATTAAATAAATTTTGAATAACGTGTTATAGTGTGTAAAATCTTGTCTTCTAATTAATTATTGACCACTTTCTTAAGTAATGGTGACCACATTACAAAATCTATTTCATTTTCATATTGCCTTTTAACTGGCTCTAAACTCAGCTCTTTCGTAATCGTTCATACGAAAATATTTATCATGTGTGCAACTTTTCGCAGAAACCTGGCTCAGGCCAGTAAGCAATAGTAACATCTACAACAACAACGAAAACTTTAAGTTTTCTGGTAATAATAACAACAGCAGTTCGAGTTATCTGCCTTTCTGCACAACTAAACAACTGAAACATAAACTGAACTGAAATGGAATAAATAGAATAGAGGAGAACAGAGTATAATACAAAAGAAAAACACCATATTTTCGACAACTCGCCAGCTAGGTTGAATTTCCTAGAACCTCTATCCGAAGAACAAGTCGCACAAACACGTACAACAACAATAGATGGCCACAACCTCGTTATACTCAGACTCAGACCCACACTCACACTCATATTCAAGTACTGTATCTGATTCTATATGTATACACGTATGTATGTATTTGTCTATCTAAGTATTACAATTTTACTGCTTTATTTTCAATGCTTAAAAGTCGTCTGCTGGGATGGCAACCATGTGGCCAGTTCTCATGTTGCTGTCAGAGATGATTATGTATTAATAAATGTACAATATTTCGGCATAAAACCAAAAACAAACACCACAAAAAAAACTCTAGAAGAAAAAAAGCGAAATGAAATGAAATGAAGATGGGCCATAAAAACGACAAATGTAGTTAAAATAGCATTTCGGGCTCGGTTCAGCTTTTGGCAAAAGCCGAAACCTTTTGGAGTCTGAGAGTCTGTGTCTTTCTGTCTGTGCGTGAGTTTTGCCCATTCATGCTGGAGAGTGTTTCCCTGTCCTTCACGTTTCCAAGTTTAGCCCAATGACCAATTCCAGTGAATCTCTTGGTCGTGTGCATTTCAATTATGTTGCCATTTCACTTGGACACCATGTGAGCTTGTTCTGTGGACTCTAGTTTCAGTTTCCTTTCTGTTTTTGTGGCCAGTTGACGTCTCCTGACTTTGTTTTGCTTCAGAGTTTCAGTTTCAGCTCCGTAGCGACCGAAACTCACACATACACGCAATACCGCACTGATGATAAATCTTTTAAACTGAAACCGCCCAAAATTTGTGTGGCTATCATAAAAGAGAATCGGTCTAGATTATCAAGTGCTTTGCCAGTTTTATAAAGTAAGGTCAAAATATCTGCAAACAAATCGCCGACTATTTTGATTTTCTTCTAACGAGCTGAATTCTTTGCCATAGTATTATTATTTTAATTTCACACATGATTTTTTCATCAATTGCTGAATATTTTGTATAAACGCGAATTTGAGCTGTTAAAAGCAGATGCACAGTTTTCAGCGACATTTTTTTCACACTCTATTATATATGATGATAAACTGACTGTCCGAATGATAAACTGTCGTAAAATATATAGAATGTCAAATTCAAATATAACTATCATATAAAGCTTATGTAGATATTGAAAAAATGGGCCTAAGTTGTCTTACAAAATTATATGTTGAAAAAATTAAAGAAATTTAAAAAACAACTACAATTATTCATACCCCAAAAATATATTTAATTTATATCTATGATGTTAGGAAATATGTATACTTTGTTCGTTATATTTATAGTTTTATACCCTCATAGGCTCATTTAAGTCTAGTGAAGGTCTCTTATTGCTAATTTTTTGTTAATGTCGAGTTTATAAATATCAATAAAAAATACTTAACGGGTCTATGGATAAACGGGCCTTGTTAAGAGGAAATAAAGAGCCTCATCTCTATTGTCACCTTTCCACAGATATCCTCTGTTCCAGATCAATGCATCTGTTGTCCAAGCATTAATCAAACCACACTGATAATGAGTAAAGGGCATTTGATATTCGACCGAACTGTCTTTTCATCCTGGTGAGTTCCTGATATTATTGTTCTTAGTGCGCAGTGCAGCAGGAGACTGACAGGGGAAGGTAGAAATGTTCCAAGTTTTCTTTGAACAACAATTCACTTTGAAGGCATAAATTATGCCTTCAGTTTTCACTGTGCATGAGTTGTGTTCTGCTGTCAGTTTGTCGCCCAGCTTGCCTCTGTTCACCTTAGCCCTCTCCAAGCAAAAACCTTCCCGAAACGAGCTTACCTCGCCTCTTTGTGCAAAAGTTTTTTTGGGCTGCAGCCCCTTGACATAAGAAAACAATCTTCAAGGGTTGTCTGACAACAAGTCTACCCGACCAACCAACTGACTGACTGACTGACTGAGGGGCTGGCAAGCTGACAGACTGACGAACTGAAAGACTGGTCTGTATGCCTCACATTCGGGGCTGTTAGGGAATGGTCTCTCTTGCTTTGCAAGTTCTTTGGCTGCTTTTGGGGGCCTCTGTGTAATTAATTTGATATGCAACGAAGCGTTTTTTGAAGTTTATATTGTTTGTTTTAGTTGAATACGTCGAGGTCTCGACCCAGAGCGGTCTGAAGTGCCAGCCAGCTAGCCAGCCAGCCAGCAGGCAAAGGCACTCAAAATTCTTCAAACACTCCAGTCTTAGCTCAGTACAGCTCAAGCTCTTCATTCCGAATACGAAATTCATAAATTTTGATTTATACATAAGTTTTCGTGCACGACTCTTCAAAATGGCTCAGACAATAGTTTTTCCATTCTCCTAAGACTTTTTGTCAGCTCGGCAGCCGGAACACTTGTCTCTCCCCTATCTCTTCTTCCCTTCTGCCTATTGAAGGGGGATTGAAAACTGGAACGAAGCGACGACTGAAGCGCTCTTCATTGTTATGCATATTGTACAATTGTTATGTGAGTTTTAGATACTCGTATGGATCGTATACAATACATTTGATTGTCTGCGCTATTTCTAAGAATTCTTGTTTATTTCTATTCTTCATGACAGAAATTTTCAATTAAATATACTCCACGTTTCGTCAACTTTACTTCTAAGAGGTGTGGCATCTGTCCGTATCTCGCATTGCATCAGAACTCTACAACTCTCACCTGATTAATTCCAATTTGCAGAGGGATGATTTTGAATGGATTAGTAATCAGTACTTTCTGAATAACATATCCTTTTTTTATGCAAACAACTTTACTTTTTTAAAAATCAGCCTACTAAGTATGTTTTATTTAAACTTTAAAGTGTATTCCCCATATTACTAGAGATTTGGAAGACAATTGCTTTAAAAGCCACTCTTTAAAATAATTGTGTTTTTAAATGCCAAAGATAGTTTGGTATTCTTTACATTATTTATTAATTTATTGACCTTTCCTAGAACTAAGTACGAAAACAAAATATCAAAAGTAATGCAATACAATTTCTTTGAATATTTATTAATTTAAACAAATTTTTCTTTAACAAATTATTTTATTTATATTGAGTTTCATAAACCAGAATATCGGCTGCCATTCATTTATTTCGATCATTATCAAAATGATTTATGGCTTTGCTTTTGCGCTGTTAGAAATTTATGATTATAAACTCTTTTCAGATTAGTGTAAGCTGATAAAGAGCTTGATTCGATTTTGATTCACATATGTTTCAGCTCATTAAGCAAATGTTGCCATTATTTTTGAGTTATGTAAATTCCCTTGTAACCTGGCTATCGTTTTTTTTTTCGTTCTCAGTGTACCTTCCCCTTTGTCTCTTTCTTTCCCTCTCTCTGTCGCTCTTTTGGTCTCCTCTTGAGCGTTTTTGTCGCAAGTGTTTCCTGTATTTTCTTGTATTCTTATTTTGAACTCACTTGCGCAATCTATTTATGCCACATGCAGCATATGTTACACTTATAACAGCAGCAACAACCTGCATAACAACAACAAGCACAACAACAATAAGCAAATGTGCTGGATCTTTTGTTAACTCAAGCCTCACATATGCCACAGGCCATTTACTCTCTCTCATATACATATTCTTATATACATACATTTAAGTATATATTAGAACATAAGTAATATGAGCATGTGTTTGTTCCACCCATGTTTAAGCAAGTGCCGGCAAACGACCTAGGCTTGGCTCACACAGACACACACACATACACACACAGAGATACCCACCTACTCATTCTATATGTATACAGCGCATTTTTAAAATGACTGCAACATAAAACTGGCCCGTTGGCCGGTCTGAGGCCGAGCCTCGCTTTCAAAGCCGAGTCCATGGACCCGGCTTTTGTCTCGGCATCGGCATCGACATCAGATTCGTCCTCGTCCTCGTCATCGGCAGCCATATCGACATTTGCTCGGGCTTAAGTTAATTACATGCCGGTCGACGCCTCGTTGCATAAATGTGACCCTCTATATAGATGTATCTCAATGTGTCTGTATCTGTATCTGTATCTGTCTGTCTCCGTCTCAGTCTGTGTGTGTGATGTTGGTCCAGCTGTGCGCTGTGCCGTTTTACAACTGTTCACAACGACCTTCCCAAAATGCTGCTGCTGTTGTTGTTATTATTCATTTGTTGTTATTTTACTTTGGCCTGTTCCTGTGACACGCCCGTCGAGTGCGCAGGTTCAAAAATCGCTTTTCGCTTCCCAGGCGGCTGAATAAAGAGCATATGTCCAAGTGCGCAGACTCCGCTCCCAATTGAACCCACGGGAGCTGTTTACTTGCTCTTCCAATGAACCTGAAACAGACGACAAGCTGCACTGGAAGTAGCAGCAAAAATAAAAATAAAATAAAAAACAATACTCCTCATCTTTCCCCCGAGTCTGGCTTTTTGGTTCTCTTGGTTCTCTGGCTCATGAAGTTACTCAGACATGCATAAAAATGCCGGTTTTATTATGTCGTTTGGTTGCTGTATAAGTATCTGTGTGGGGGTGTGTTGGGGATGGGGTGGGGTATGTGCTGTGGGTGTACCTCTGTCTCTGTCTCTATCTCTGTCTCTGCGTGTCCTTCGACCGTCTGGCCCCGTCTGGTTGCTGGAGCATTCGTATTTGAGCCGACGAGACTCAGACGGCGTCAGAGACGGTTTTAAAGCCGTTTCCGCCTCTCTCTGCCCTTTCCCTTCTCTCCATGAAGTTACCCTAGTTGTGGTGCTGCCCTAACTTTTTTTTATCTATTTCTTTTCGACTGTTTCTTACGAAAGGGTGGAGCAACTGAAGCAATTTGGCAGCCTGTGTGTCGTTGAGTTTGGGACAGAAATTGCAGTTAAGCGGCCACCCACGGCAGATACTTGCAACTAAGTATTGCCACAGCCAAGACTATGGCGTAAACTGGGCCGATGCCCAAACTCGCCATTCCTTCCCCTTGTACTACTCTTTTACTCTTCTGGTAGCATGTGATCCAACAACCCTTGCCTTAAGCGGGTTTTATGTAAGAGTCCTTTGCTCATAAAATCAAATATATATAAAATGTTCGTCTGTCTGTTTTTTACTGTTGCCTGTTTTATTGTTGTTGGCTCGTATCCTTGGCCCAACGGCAACAGCAACGGCTGTTGCCATCCTTTTTGCACATAAAACGTTTTTATGCACATAAACAATATATAAATATATATATATATGTATATACATACATGCATATAAATGTGTGTGTATGCGAGTATTTTTGAAATATGCTTGTGACTAATTTAATTTATTTGCCATTGTTGTTTGGGAATTGTGGGATTTCCTTGAGCTGCTGTTGCTTTTCTACGGTTTTCTCATTGTTGCTGAAAATTCTTTACAGCATTTTGATGCTGCTCTGCCACAGCCAATTGCCCTGCTATTGATTTCATTTATTGTTGCTACTGTTTCTGCTGAAAATTTTCTTCTAGCTCTAACGAGCCACCAACGAGCTCTTTGACCATGAGTTTCTTATTATTTTTATTGTTAGAGGGGGCGGCTCTAATAAATTGCAATAATTTTGTCATAAAATTAAAAACTTTTACAATTAGGAATTTATGTTTTTATTTATGAGTTCCGTGCACACTCTGCCAACTTCTGAAGTAATTGCCATCGTCTTTCAAATTAATGGTGACAGAAATGTTGCAAGAACGGAAATGTTGATAAATTAGCTTACATACATACATTTACGATATTAAAGAGCATTTGTTAGGTATATGTGGATAAGAAGACAGAAACTGGCTTTACGGGTACCTGAAATTGAACTTTTTAAATTTCTGACGCTTTGGTTCGAATAAACAATTCTTAAATTAATATGTCGAACAACTTGAATATATCCATAACTCTAGATCGAGAAGTTTTTTTTTTAAATACGATGACAATCCAAACCTTATACATTTAGACATTTTTTACCATCGCAGAAACAATTTATGTTACATCTCAGAGACTATTTGAGCTAGAGACACCAAATTTGGCATGTACGTTAATCTTTATCTTGTATTGATCAAGTTTGTTTCAGAATTTTGTCACGCCCCCCCTCCACCCCTATAAATCAAAAATCAAAATTTCAAAGTCTAAATACTAAAGCACCTTCTGTATTCTGTGAAAACAAAAAGCTAGGGGATTTTGGTGTGAGTACAAACCAAATATTGTGAATGGCAACATTTTCCGTAGCTCGGAAAGTGACTCTCAAAAACGAACTGTCTGATTGAAATTTTACCACTTTTTGTTCTTTCCCATAAGTACAGGGACTCTTACTGTCGAGCTTACTCCACTTACTAAATTTTATTAATGATTTTTTGACATTTAAATTCCAGGAAAATTGGAGAAAAAACAATTTTAATCTTTTTAAATGGTTTCAAAGATTTACATTTTAAACAACTTCTATTTGATGCAACAATAAAATTACAGGCTTAAAAAGTAGTTAACAATTTATTTCTCTAGGAAAAGTTCTTAATTAAAAATAAAATTAAAAGTTTTCAAGCGATTTACGTTCTTGACAATGCAAATCTTGCAGACTCATTTAGTCGGTAAATTTAACTTTTATTTTAAAAACTAAATCAATTTTATTTAAAATTTTTCTGATAATAGTACCAATTGTTTTAAATTGAACAATTATTTCATGACTCAAACATAAGCTTTAGATAATATTTGCAACTTTTACTTGCAATTGCTGCTTTAATTGTGTGTAGTAATTTTATATAGTATATGTACAAATATAGAAAACATTATTTGTAAGTATATCTTGAATGCACTCTAAACTATTTACAACAACTATTTCCTGATTGAATAATTCAATTTGCTTTTATTTAGCATTGAACATTACAAAACATTTACCAAAAGCCATTTATCAAAATTTTCCAATCTTTTACTGCTTCACACACAGATACACTCACAGACACAGACCAGCATTGATTTTGGCTTTATGCATATTTTATGCCGTTGGCAAATGTATGTGCTCTGTGTCAGTCTCCCCTCCTTTAAGCCACGTTCAAAGAGACAGAGGGAGATAGAGAGAAAGAGACACCCACACGACCTTCGCAAGCAGGAAAATAAATATATATATATGTATAAGTGTATGTGTGTGTGGTTTTCCAATAATTTAGTGTGCATGGCAATGCCAAATATGCAAACGACAGCAACAACAACAACAGCAACAACGGACACATTTTGTCCAGCCCACAGAGACAGCCAACTGAAGCTAACATAATAAATTGAATTAAAAGAAGCAATAAAAATGAATGAAAATTTATAAAAATATATTAATTCAAAAAAAAAAAATAAGAGGAAAATAAAAAACAAAGTTTGTAAATTCCGCTTTTCGTCTGCTGCCAGCAACTAATTTATGGCATTTACAAGACGACAACAACAACATTTTTGCACATCAACAATTTTCACTGGTTGCCGCAGCAAATTAGCCAAGCTACAACTACAACAACATCAGCAGCAACTGCAAAAGCAGCAACAACATTTTTTGCAGCGGCCGCGAGCATAAATTTTGCAACAGCAGCAACATCGCAACAAATAAAGCAGCAACATCAACAACGAACAACAACAACAACAACAAGAACAACAACAACAACAACGAGTAATGGCAACTGCAACTTCAAATGATTTGCCTGCTGTTGCTGCAATTGTTGTTGCTGTTTGTATCTGTCGCTTGTTTTTGCTTAAATTATAGACATTTGACTAGCTACAGCAGCAACAACATTTCGCATGCAATTTTTCTTGCTTATTTGAATAAAAGACTCGCATTCGCATTCGCATTCGCATTCACATTCACAATTACATTCGTATTCAGATTCACATTTGGCTTCCTAGAACTTCCTGAAACTGTCGACAGGGCAACAGCGTCGACTTTACAATATTTGTAATTAAGCAATTTGTTTGGATGGCAACGCAACATTTCCGCTGGGCAATTGATTGAAGAGCCTGCGCTCTTGTAACGGATGTGTCCATTTTGGTCTTGCCACAACTGCAAGCATGCATATGTGCAACATGCAACATCCAGTAGCAATTAGTGATGAGTGGCAGGCGGCTCTTAGACAAAGTTCGCGACAAACTTCTTTCGCCGTTCTTTCACACATGGCGTATGCGCAATGCTTTCAACTTTTACTACATAAGACGACTGCTTTTATATATACACACACACACACCAACTTACACAAGTACATACATGTGTGTGCCCTTTATTCACAAGTCTATGATTTCATTTGCCATGACTTTTGTGTCCTTATTGAGACTTTTCAGCTTCGTCTACAAAGTGTTGGCTGATGTGACTTGCAAAATACGACGAACAATGCACTGTGGAGCTTCTGCTTAAAATAAGTTACAAAAGTATAAAAATTAGTTATTGAAAATTTCAATAAGAAAGCAAAAGGATCAGGTATTCAAACCGTGACCGTGACCGAAACCATAGCCGATATTAATCGATTGAAATTTGTAAATGCAACTAAAACCTTAACCGTAAATCAAATTGCTGTCTAGAAATCGATTTATGATCAACGGTTAGATTCGGCTTAAGTTTACTGAGGTTGTTATACCCTTGCAGAGGGTATTATAATTTTGTCACGAAATGTGTAACGCATTGAAGGAAGCTTCACAGACCCCATAAAGTATATATATTCTTGATCAGGGCGACGAGCTGAGCTGATATAGCCATGTCCGTCTGTCCGTCTGTCTGTCTGTCTGTCTGTCTGTCTGTCCGTCTGTTTCTATGCAAACTAGTCTCTCAGTTTTAAAGCTATCATGATGAAACTTGGTACAGGTCCGTCTTTTTGCTGCACGCAGTACATATGTCGGAACCGGCCGGATCGGATAACTATATCATATAGCTGCCATAGGAACGATCGGTTGGAAATAAACATTTAGTATGAAAAACTTTTTTGTTTCTCAAGATATCTCAACCAAACTCACAGATTGTGTGTTTGGTATAGTTTCATACATCCTTACCGAATTTGGTGTAAATCGGACAACTATATCATATAGCTGCCATAGGAACGATCGGTTGGAAATAAACATTTAGTATGAAAAACTTTTTTGTCTTGCAAGATATCTCAACCAAATATACACATTGTGTGTTTAATTAAGTTGTAAACAAGCTGACCAAATTTGGTCAAAATCGGACTACTATATCATATAGCTGCCATAGGAACGATCGGCTCGAAAACAACATTAAGTATGAAAAACTTTTTTGTTTCTAAAAATATCTCAACCAAATATACACATTGTGTTTTTGAATAAGTTTTACACAGGCTGGCCAAATTTCGTTTAAATCGGACTACTATATCATATAGCTGCCATAGGAACGATCGGTTAAAAATCAACATTTAACAAATTTTGTAAGAAATCTGTCGGCTTACACAGGGCACTGCAAGGGTATTCAAACTTTGGCGCGCCAAAGTTAGCTTGCGCTATATTTTTTAAATAAAAGTGTTTAGTTACTAAATTAAAAATACTTGAATAAAAAAATTTGACAGGTTTATGCGAATTGTCTTGAGTTGCTTAAGTAGTCACACTCTCACAAGTTGGTAAAACTTGTTTAGAATTTTTTCAAAATTTAGTTGGGCAATCAAAGATTAAATGAAATTTTGTTTGTTATTAAAGTATGATTATCCTTTTCCAACTTATTTTGTGTTTTATTTTAAAAACTCTAGGCTATCCATACATTATTTTTCTCCTTCAAAGTAATAAAATTGTTGTTATATGCGCATTGTTTTGTTGTTTCTTAACAGTTAAGCTAAAGTTTAAATGTTGTAATCCACTTTTAACTTATTTTAACGGCATTTTCGAAGGACATTAAAACTTTTCCCATTTTTTTGTAAATAGTTTATTATGTTTAACTGAAAGCGGGAGAGCCACAAAGATAAATAAAAGACTATCTATCTTAAGATAGTATTTCAAGAATTAACAATTGTCCAACTAAATTATTAGAATAGCTTAGATTTAAACATTTTGGGAACCAAAAATGCAGATGATTCCATTGTGTAACGCTTGAAACATTCATGTCAATATTGATTTTTCATTGCTTTTCATTTTGTTGGCAACATCAGCGGCAGCAGCAGCAGCAGCAACCAGAGCAGCAGCAACAACAATAATAATAATAATAATAAAAAGCGTAGAGCAATATAATTGGAATTTGAAATTGGAAATTGGATATTTTTGCAATGAAAAGAGCGAATAAAACGAAGTCACACAGCGGTGGCAGCGGTAACGTTCGAGTATTTCATTTTGATTATTTATTCAATGAGCGTTTGCCGTTGGCTTTTATTGTATGCATGTCCATCGGACAAGTGGACATGTGGACATATGAGGAACCAATGAAACCATTGGAAACCATTGAACATGTGTATGCCATACATTAGACTGCCAATAGTCGCCACACAAAGGCCAATTTAAATTGAAGCGCTGACTGACAGACAGACAGACAAGCAGACAGGCAAACGGAAAGACTAACAGACAGACAGTCATTCGATTTGGTATACATAAGTCATCCAGAACAGACTTTGAATAGACAAAATATAGCGAACTTAATTTAATTGCACCAAATTGAAAAGAAACTACGACTAAAAAGTTCAAAAACTAAAACTGAGTCTCAAACTCCAACTGTATACTTAAACCTCAGTGCTAAAGTGTCGCCCAAATTGTGCACAAAAATAAATTGGAAAATATTGAACGTCACTTGTTTGACGATGGCTGACGATTGCATGACGAAGTGTTTCCTACAGCTCTGGCAAATGTCTGCCCGTGGAAATGGTCGACTGACTAACTAGTTTGAGTTTAAATGAACAGCACAAGAACAGTTGAGTGTTTATATGGAAAACATAAATCAAATAATGTCAGAGACATTGGTAAACAACGACAAAGGAAAACAATATACATAATTGGTAATCAACTTGCTTATCAATTTTAAAGGGTATAAACATAGTTGGGCTATTTAGTTTTGTACAGAGAAGATTGAAAGTAAACTGGTTAATTGGTTGACTACTTAAGTTAATTTTATACATTTACAGATGCAAATTTTGATGAGATATGATTGCAAACAAATTATAATTTTTCAAGATCATACAAATGGAAGCTCTCATATGTTAAGCAGTTGAATGAACATTATATTTGTACATAGTGAAAATTTAACCATACATAAATATTTTATGATCGTATGCCATCTAAATAATCAAGATCAAATATCATAAATTATGAATGACTTTATACTAGTTTCCAAACCAGTCAGATACTCAATTTGAAAGATTTTAATGAAGGGAAATGAGTGATAAACGATCTTCACACAATTTCAGTGAAAATTTCATGGTGTAAGAAACAATTAACCAGTTTAAGTTATATACACTGTTATTTCATCTAAAATTGACCACTTCAAATTGAATATTTTACAATCTGAACTAAATTTACATGTGCAATAGATCGTCAGTTATGCTACGAGTCCATCAATGACAAAAGCTCATGGCAACGAGGTCGCACCATAGCAGCACGTATTCCATGCCACCATAAACCATATACTATACAACAGCAATAAAACAACAACAATACTGCAACAAGCAACGTAACCATAACAAAATATTAAGTAGACTTTTAGTATTATTCAAGCCTTACTTGTAAGGCCCACTCACTCGATGGGTTGGGGTCTGGGAGGAGAGAAGATCGTTTGGATTTGAAGTAGGTCTGTGGTTCGGGTCTATTCGAATGTGTGAGGGTAATTATAATGTGCCATAGTCACGCCAGACAAGCTGCATAAATATTGAAATTAAATAATAACAAATGCTAGAGAATAAATAAGCCAACCAACTGTAAAAATAATACGTAATAACAGCAATACTAAAAAAAATAACAAACTCCATACGATAAATTCCAACTGAATATATTTAATGTGTGTTTCTATTTTTTTCTTTATCAATATTATAGTTATTGTTTTCGCCTTGTTAAAAGGTTGTTCTAGCCATTTCTAATTCTAGTTGAGGGCATATTTTATTGTTGTTGTTCTAAAATGCTTTATTTTAATTTCTTTTATGAGGCAACTCGAATTTTTGAAAAACCAATAACGCGGCTATTCAACAACAGCAGAAAACGGACCATAAAAATGGCATAAAATTCAAAATGAAAGCTAAATGAAGCTTGGCAGCTCCCTTGACCCACGTTCCAAACAAAAGTGCCCGACCCAAAAAGCCCAGCACACCACCTTACAGCCCCACTGAGTGGTGCGCCGTGCGGTGCATAAAAATAAGTAATATCGTAAAAATTACAGGAAATAAAAATCGCAACGTAAATACGTGTAAGTGCAAAGCTCTAACAAAAGCCAAAGTCGGACCCAGATCCAGACCCAGACACGGACCGGACACGGACACGGACTTAGTTGCAGGAGGAGAGGAGTGAAGAAGTCAGAAAAGGAGACGAAGTAAGAGCCAACGCCAACGCCAACGACAGAGTCAGCCAGCTTTCTCGCTGGCTAAAATTGGCAGTAAAATTATGGCAAACAGCAAGAGAAAGATGAGAAAAATTGTAACAGACGCAAATGGTGGAGGTAGTTGGAGGGGTAAAGTGAAAAACGGAGAGGACTAACGACTAACGTTGGCCAACTTGACAGCCAGTTAAAGTTCAAGTTAGTTATTACATGGCCAAATTCTGGCAAATGTTTTGGAAAGAAATGTTTATCAAGTTTTCAAAGGAAATGGCATATAAGACTTTGGTTGCATTTTAGGGATTGTAACTTAGACAACCTCATCATATTATGTATTATCTTAGGCATTGTACATAGTCTGGCATTGCCCGCATATGTGTATTGATTAAAGTTTTCTGGGATTTTCTCACTGAGTTAAAAGTTTATAAATACAACTTTGATACGTTTTTCGATTTCAAGTCAATCTGTTAACAATCAATTAAGTTACATACAACAGACATTGATGCAAATCTGGTGAAAATCAAAACAGTTCGTTTAAATAAAAGTATTTTATTTGGAACTCTCTGTTAGCCAAATTCAATTTAAGCCAGCTCCATATAAATAATTTGTTGATAGAGAGCTGTGTCGCTGTCATACTATATATTTTATATCGAACCTGGTGTTGGCGATGCGACAGACAACAAAAGCAACCAGAGCATCGACATCATCAGCAATATAAATGGCAATATGTTAGCTATCTATATCCATGTTGTACACATTTCCTTTACAACATCAACGATGCAACTACAATTGCAATTACAGTATTCATATGTGTCTGTGTATTAGGCCCACAATCGCTTCAAATGGCAAATTATGACAGCGAGTGGGGGCCACCAGCAACAGCAGCAGCAACAACAACAACAGTAACAGCAACAGCAGCAACAAAGGGGCAGGCAAATGAAATGAGCTTTTAATCAATTTCCGGTATTAAAGCGTAGACAATCATTCAATGTTGTTGCTATTCATGTCTTTGTTGCTGTTGCTGTTGATGTTGCTGATGTTGCATTTAATTAACAAACAATTTATATTCATAAACCTCAATCGGTCACATGCAAATGCACATGGAAGTTGCATAGAAAATAAAAAAGAAAAACAGTTTATGAGGGGGAAAAAAGTTTGATTGGCCGACACAGGAATACCCTGTATATTTATAAGCAATTATTTAAGTCATACTCTCTAATTTTATCATTATTTCTAAATATTCACAAAAATTATTAATTTTTTTTAATGTAAGCTGAGTGTTATAGCTAGATATTGTATTATGGTTATAATCAGCACCTTGAGAAGGGTATATATTTTATAACGACTAATGTGAATGTAATAAAAATAGCAAATGAGTGCAAAGCATTGCTGTTGTGTATGTGTATGTGTGCAACTCAGTTGCAGCGAATGTGCAACACGGGAGCTTATGTACTGCGGAGGGGTTGCCCTCTATCTTTAAATCTGTTGCAAAACGGACTCACAGCAGGCAGCCAACAAAGCACAACATTCTTGTTGCCACGTGTTGGCAACATATGCGGGCCACGTCAACAACAGGCAAGAGAACAGGCAGCCTGTGCTGCCCTTGATGGCCACAATTGGGCACATGGATTTTGGTAGGGGGAGAAGACTGAGGAGAGCTGAAACTGTGGTCAGGTTTGCCAAATACTCTGGCTATGTCAAATGAATGGGATGGGCCAATGTTCACCAAATTTCTAATGCCCCTGACACACAATTAACCCCGTCAAATAGCACAGTGAGACCGAACCGAACAAGTCAGCTTAGCAAATCATTAATTATACCTGGCAAAAAACCACAGACACACATAGATGATAATAGAAAAAATTATAATAATGGACGCATGGGAAATAAACGCAAAAGCTTTGCAAAGCAGCTAATTAGCATGCAGGCTATACTCGCAGTTTCTGAGCCCTCTCAGCTGGGCTTTGGGCCCAGGCGAATATTTTGGACAACCAATTTGAGCGCGAGTGTCGAGTGAACCGACCATAGACAACAAGAAAGCCCAAGCAAGTCTCGCCAAAAGGGGCAAACCAAATTAAGACCAAAGGTCAGCCAGGAGAATACAAGTAAGCGAACAACTACAACAACAGCAACAATTAAAAAACGAGCAATGTCTACACAACTAGTATTATCCAGGGAAGATAACGTAGGAAGTTAAGTCAGTGTCAAAACTACATTATGATTTATTTGAGAACTACCTTTGAAATGGCTTTATTTTGTTCTGCATTTGTTTGGATATCCTTGACTTTAAGATCGCGTTTGAATATAATTAATATAAGGAAAATTTTGAAATTATATCCATCATGGAGGAGGAGAATCAATTAATCGAACAATTCATTTTGACAATTGAGCACTGTTGCCAATTCAACTTTTTTTTTACAATTCTTAAAATACAAAAAAGTAATGTAAAATATAAAAATAAATGCTAAAAACAACTAAGCCTCTATGCACTCAAAAAAATACAACATATTTGGTTTACGTGTTTTTTTAATACCAAAATAATCTTTTAAGAATTGTTAAAAAAATCTGAATTGGCAACAGTGCCAATTAAAGTAGGACATAAACTGATCGGTATTTAAGTGTATCGGCCAGAATTTCTTTCTTTCTGTGGCTTTAAATTTGGAGTAATAATTAAATACATTTATCTACTTTTACAATATTACTCACAAAACTGTCAAGCTCTGTTTCAGTTCTGTAGACTGTGAATTGGGGTCAATCCTTTCTGCAGCCAGCTGCTGTTGATAGGAGCCGTGCCCATAATTAAATGCCCACCACAAAACTCATTATTTGGTAGAGGAAGTACATAAGCAAGTATCAGGTTTTTTTGTATAATATAGACATTTTCTACAGTCAGGCCAAAACTGGGTAGAAGCTAGATGAAGAAGAGACAGCAACAAAAACAACAACTAAACAAACTGCCAACCATAAAGCAGCTGCAAAACCGCAAAAGCTGCCTTTAGTTAGTTATTTTGTGTCCACCATTGTCATTGTTGTTGTTCCTGCTAATGTTGTTTTCGATGGTATTGTTGCTGTTGTTGCTGGCCAAAACGTGCAATTAAATGCTATGTAGAAGCAGCAGAAAGAGAAGATGCTCAGGCATAAGCTACGGCCAATAGCCTATGGCCAACTTATTGGCAGTTGCTTGCCAAATGCAATGAATGAACAACAAAAACAAGATAATGCGGAGAAGGAAACTGTGCAAAGAGAATTACACATAAAGCGTAAAAAATAAAAATAAAAAATTCACCGCACAATTACAGCTCACAATAAACAGCAATTCACAATACATATTATTGATTGGCAACCGCAAAGATACAAAGACACTCGAATACTCATATACAAAGATACATTTTGCATTACAGCAACATTTTGGGATCTTCATGGTTTTTCTCGTCAACTGATCATCATTATTACGATCATGATGAGGGCTATCTCAGTGATCTCTCATCTGATTTGCAGCTCTTTCCGTTTCAGACGCTGCCATTGACATTGCAATGCACAATTTGCAATCTTTGCAATTAGTTTTTCGTTTTTGTTTGTCCCAAACGCTTCGCGAATATTTGCACAAATTAGCGCAAATTATTGAGAATACTACGAAAATATTTCAACAAATTAATTGGGGTAAATAATGATGAAAATGAACGTGCGAAATTGTCGAGACTATAAACTAAATTCAAGGATTATATAATAAAGCAAAAGTGCGAAAGTCGAGAGTCGAATTGATAATTTTTCTATTTTCTACTTGAGCCTTGGAACGCTGATTGCAGTTGCGAATTGCAAATTGCTAATTGCCACACGATTAATTATAACTTTTGTGTGCGTTTGTGTATTTAAAGTTCAAATGTGCGTTTGTCGGAAGTAATTTGCTCATTAAAGGCGTCTATAAATAGGCGACAATCGCCACGTCAACGGCACGGCAGCGACATCAACATCAACATCAACATCAACGTCAGCGCTGTGGCATGTGAGGCAACCATGGTGGCGTATACGTAATGGCCTGATAGACTCAACCATCGGTCTAACAACAACTGTTCAGGTTTATGCATACATAAGCACGCCTTTGCTTTAAAATTCTCAGCGCAAGTGGGTCATGCAAATGGGCAGTTGACGATTGCCGATTGGCAACTGAGGAGGGCAAAGTGAAGAGTGTTGCATGAAGAACGAAGAGTGTGGAGAGGAAAGCATGCCAAGATTGCGAAACGAGAGAAGCCTTGCTCTACTTCTGATGCAATGGCAATCGTAAACGGCAAAAACGCCTTCCGTTAATCTTGCGCAGCGGAAAGTAAAGAGGCAACTAATTTTCTAGCTGTAACAGCGCTTGAAAATGATAAGAATTCTCTTTAAAGTGACAGTTCTGAAATCGCTTGTGATTTCAATGTATCTCTAATTAATTGTTATTTCCTCAATTACGCAAAGTAAGTACAGAAAATATATATATAATCGCTGAAAAAAAGCCACATTGAAAACGTTAATGGAACGATGTGAAATTGATTACCGGAGTCAGCAATCAATTGTGAACAGCTCATTGAACAATTCCAATTAATGAAATTGACTTTGAATATCACAAATAATTTACATACACAACACTCATGCATGATTTGAATCAGGCAAATGTGTAGAATATAAACAAACTTGAAAGCCAACTACGAGTTAAATCAAATTGAAACAAGTTTCCCTTTGGGAAATTGTGAGGAAGAGTGAGTCCAAAATGCAGAGAAGAATTTGCGTAGGTCCCAAAGGGCCATCACATTAACATTTACATTAATCATGGCAACATTTGCCATGCAATTAACCAAATGAAGCCTGCATTTAAGTGCTGACAATAACAACAGAAACACCAAAAACAATGGCAATAGTCTTAGAGCTGAGAAACTTGACGAAATCATTAGGCTAATGTGGTCGATAAGTGACTGGCCGGTGGGCAGAGGAAGCCAATGGCAGCGGAAATGAGCAAAGAGTATACAGAGTGGTGAGGGGTGGCTATGACTATGCATAATGCGCATTTAATACGCCTTGTGTTTGGCTGATTGGAAATTCAATTATAAAGAACTTTAGGCATGGGACCAACGCACCGCATTTCAATTGTTTAAACATCAAAAACCAATTACGAATTACAATTAAATTGCAATTTTGCTATTTAAAATGAAATGAAACAAATCACATGTCTAAGCCAAAACTAAAAAGTAAAAAAATATATTTATACATAAAGGTTACAGTGGAGCAAGCTCGACTGTGGGAGACCCTGGGCGTACAGAAAAGAGCAAGTAATGGTTTAAATTAAATAATATTTATTAAAAACAATATTGATATAGTTGAACATGAAGGCGTCCATGTTCTTTTCATCTTTCTTTAGCCAGCAAGCTTTAAAAATGATCATATTATTCGATTTTCTAATTACAATTTTGATGTGAAGGGGCTGAAAAGGGCGTTGCACAATTGGAAAATATCCTTGATCTGAAACTTAGTACATACCAAATTTGAGGTCTAGGTGTTCATTTGTATACATTGTTACTTCAGTGTCAAAAAGATAAAAGTCCAATATGATAATCTGATTCAACTCAATCAGACAAGCGGAGGCACCTCTGGTCGTGGCCTTTTTTGAAAATATAATTGACAATGCACTTAAATGACTGAAAAACAACAACGCAAACCCTCACGTTTACAGAAGTGCAAATCTAGACATACATAATTAAATTATAAATATTAAACTGACTTTTTTTCTTTACGCAACAGCAGAATTGCTTTGAGAAGAAGTCGCAAAAATGTAAAAACATTGCGCATATGCCACAATGTGCATCCCAGGGTAATAAAAACGGAGTCAAAATACAATGCACAGAAAATAAGAATTTCACGATTATAAAAACAAGTTCAGTCAAAGCACCTATACGCTACTTTTAATATATTAAGCTGACAAAAAAAAACCCATGCGTGTTCTCTATATCAAGGTTGTTAAAAAAATTTTTGGTATTCATCTTTTTTGAATTTTCTGCTTAAAATTGATTTTAATATTTGATTGGAGTTTAGAAATGGCTGACTAACTCAATGACTGGTATTAGATAGATCCCTAGTATTATTAATTTTATAAAACAAGTACGTTTGTGCCTATCCGGTCGCATACACCGCTGGCAGTTGTAAAGGAAGGAAAGCAGTTTCCCCAATCACGTGTTGCCAGAATGATTTATTTCGTCAATTTATGCCGAAAGTGTTAAGCGCTTCCAAAGCTTGCCCAATGCATAATTATGATGTTCACTATCCCCTATACACATATACATATCTATCAGTCAATCGACCCTATTCGTTAGCATTTTCTATTTGAAATTTGCAATTTCTCAAAGAGGAAATTACATTTAAATTGAATTGTATACTGAATGTAAAGATATATTTTATGTGCGCTTTACCGCCATAGAAATGATTGCATGCGTCTCCATAAATTTGAGTGTGTTTGTGATTAGAGAGAAAGAGAGAGAGAGTGAGTAGAGAAATAGAGATCAATAGAGAAAGCAGTAGTAGCCATCTGATTCTTTTCGTGTCTGTCGTATTTGGCCTTCAGAAAATCGCAAAGTTAACCCTTCTTAAATAAATAGAAAGTAAATACGGCAACTGAAACAATCTTAAGAGCAGATTAAGTTAAAAGACGCAGGCCAAAAATAAAAACCAAAAGATAAAGATATATTTTTAAAAAGAGTTTGTTCAATTTAATGATAAATTGCTAAATAAATTAGATAATATAAGTGCCTAGTTGGCTTTATGCTCGTATTAAAACGTTGTTTAAGTTCAATGAACTTGTCAATCTTTTATTTGTTCGCATAAATATAAATTTTATTTAAATTGTATTTGTTGTTTTACTTGTAATAAATGTAAATGTGTTTATCACACACATGCATGTGCATACATACTTGCATATACAAAGTACAAACCATATCTCTCTCGACAATAAAATAAAATTTTAATTTATTTAGCATATGGCAAAAATTCCACAAAGCTGACACAAACCAAATAAAATGCGCAAAAAAACAACATCCCGCATTTGAATTTTGAATATTTTTGCTATCTGGAATAAAAATGAAACCCACATTTCTATTTAATCTCATTGTTCTGATGCGGGAACGGTAACTGGTAACTGGCAACTGGTAACTGGCAACTGGCAACTGGCAACTGGCAACGGGTAATGGAAATGGCTATAAAAACCACAAAATGCTAACTAATTAAATTAATACGCAACAAATGTGAAACACAAATACAAATAAGCTGGTTTTGGGAAAACCTGAACCTGAATTTAAACCCAACAAAACCCAATATGAGAAGTGCGTAGAACGTATCGTATGTCTATGTTCTCATATATTTGATTGTTGCTGTGGTGAGTTAATTAAAATTGTCAAGCACATAATAATTTACATTCAATTAAAATTGACAAAAGTGCAAATTGTCAAATAACCATTTTTATTGCATTTTTCATCGCTTTAGTTTTCTGTTTAGAATTGCATTTCAGTTTTTTACCTAATATTTGCGCAGAGTTAGCGTATGTTTGTCCAATATGCAAATTCTGCAAATGCCAGCTAAGCATATATACAATACATGGTAGCTGTAGGGTTCGTATCTGTGAGATACCAGATACTAGATACCAGATACCGGACGGCAACAAAAAAAACTTTTATCGCATGTGCATTTCTTAACGCTCACGACACCGCCACCGACACCGACGCCAACAAATGCAAATCTTGACAGTTTTCTTTAAATATTTTTATTTATTTTTGGCTGCCGTTTTTAGCACAGGTCACAACAACAACAACAACAACAATAACAACAACAACAACAACAGCAACAAATGCAAGCCAAGTTGGTTCGCATCGTTTCTTGGCTTTATTTTGTCATTGTCTGTCTGACGTTATTGGGAAAGCACGTTTCGCTTCTTCTGCATATCCGTTCGAAGCAGCAGCCACAGCAGTTTCAGTTGCAACAAAGCACTAGATACGCACACAAATGTATCTCAAGCGGACAGATACACGCTCACACATGGATCGCGTTTACATACAACAGATGTAACTGGGTTTCTTTCGGAGCGCCGCTTAGTCATTACAACAAGCCAAGACTCTCGTAACAACTACGGCGACAACATTCACAAGCAACCAGCAACATAGACCAGTAACGACAATAACATCAATGACAGCAACAACAACAACAGTAACATTGACAACGACAACCGTTGTCCAAATACTTTGAAAGTACGTTATGTATCTTCAGGTCGACCAAAATAGCACGTTTGGCAGTGTCACAGCACAAATGCGAATGTATATGCATTAAAACATTCCCCAAGACGGCACTGCAGTATCTAATAGGTATCAAATGCGCCAGATACTTTCCGTTCCTAAAATGTATGAGCATGAATAGAGTTAGTCTACTGTTTGCCGACAGTTGCTGTCATATTCTGACTCAGTACACGGGATAAGAATGCCATTGGAATTATACTTAAATAAGTGCAAGTCATTGACAAGGAAAGTAAGAACTTAGTTTTGGTAATAAAATTATTCATAAATTCTCTGAAAAACTTATAATATAGTTAGCAAAATTATTTAAAATGTATTGATGTGATAACAATTTAAGTATTGTATCTTTGTTAAATTTGTTATGAGCTGTTGCTCTTCCTTACTGGTCCGGAAAATATCTTATGATAATCAAATGAGTAAGTCTTTTAGCAAAGCAAGGATACAGAAGTATTTTGAAAATAACTAATGCACCTTTTAGTTATTTCATGTAGAGCTGAACCGTGTATTTGTGCTTATTATTTTGTATTATAATAAAAGCTATTTACACAATTTATGTTAACAAGAATTTTAATTCTCAAGTCTCACTTTAGTAACAAAAGTTGGATAGCTACAATAAAATTCAATTTGATTTCTGCCAGTTTAGTCCAAGATTCATTTGATTTAAAGGTAGAAAACTAGTACATATATTCATTAATGTATTCGTGTTCTCCTGATAAGCTTACCGATTCTACGTTTGAACAAGAAATATTGTGTGGGCTAATAAAAAAAGATCAAGAAATGGTTTATAAATTTAATAATTTTAAAAATGTATTTATATTATTTCAAATCAAGTCTATTTTTTTCAATCACAAAGTTTGATGTATTTTATTCTAACTGAATTGCTACACAGATATAAATTTTTTTAATGTGATTATTTTCCTGTTTTTGTCACATTTAGTCGTGCTTTAGTCAATTAACGTCACTTTGGAAATGCCCATATTGTATTTAGTAATTGTTTACATATTGATACTAGATACTATTTACTTTAGTGAAAAAGAAAACATCACTATTTACTACACAACTCACTTATGTTAATGCATCAAATTACTATATACATCCATACATATTTTTTATTAAAATTGATCAATGTGCGACCCTTATCAGTCAGTTAGATCCATTTCATAAGCAATTACAGCTTCCGCCAGAATTTTAAATCGTATTAAAGTGCATTAAAAGATGAAGCACGTGTGAGCAATAATTTCAATAGAATTGAGAGGTTTTTACATTGTTTGGTTTTAAGGAGGGGCGACAAAGGTTTATACAATCCCAATATTATCGAGCAGCACCTTATGCATAATTCATTTGTGTGGCGTTTAATAAGAAAACCAATTAATTAAACGTTCAACAACAAGCATCACGACTAAAAGCTTAGAAATTACTTAATAAATTACTTTCATTAAAACCACAAAGGAAAAGTTGAGCCACCGAACCCCAGACACCAGGCACAAAGCTACCAGATTCAACTCACAGGCACGTCGTCACTCCCCCCTCGAGTGGGATGACACAAACGGGCGTTGATTTATATTAATCGACCAGCTTGCACAGCTCAAAGCATTATTTATTTCCATAATAAAAACAATGCAAAAGAAGGCAAGATATACTATACATACAAATACGTCTCATTATGATTATGTACATAGATGTACATATGTACACTGTACACAACTCTACACTGTACATTGTACAGTGCTCACATACATTTAAGTATGTAAACGTACTATATATGTTTTTGTATAAAGTGAGCTTGAAAAGTAATAAATTTAATTATTGTAATGGGGGTAAGGACTATCTCTGTGTGGTTTAAATGAGAATTGAATACAGGATTCTTCAACGGTAGAACATCGTTTACTTGAGTTTATACAAATATAACTATTTTCATTGAAATTAATTGGTTTTATTCGTCGGAATAAATTTTACAGACAAAGAAATTATTTT
The DNA here is from genome assembly GCA_035043265.1 of Drosophila testacea. Taxonomy (NCBI): domain Eukaryota; kingdom Metazoa; phylum Arthropoda; class Insecta; order Diptera; family Drosophilidae; genus Drosophila; species Drosophila testacea. The sequence goes on along the minus strand of JAWNND010000992.1, from coordinate 858,866 downwards.
AAACATTATTCTTCAGAATGTTTTTTCTTAATTTGAAACTTTTTGACAGAGTCTGTTCTTAGCCAATGAGGTCCCCATTGAGTCGAGATTGTGTATACAAAAAAGCAAACAGAACGGAACCAACATCCTACATGATTTATTTGCCAAAAAAGATTAATTCTGCTTAAGTAGCTGCGACATGAGCACACTCTCAGTATGTGTATCTGTGTGCGTTTTTAGGTACATGTGTTTGTGTGTCTGTATGGGTAAGAGTGGGTCAAAAAACAGCAGTCGAAATCAGCTGGCCCATTTCTTAAGTCCCTGCCAGGCTGTGGCAGTCTAAGAAAACACAGACTACAAATTGCAGTTGCCAGATTCGGGTAAGAAGAAATTGCCTCATGATTACGGTGACGTCCGCTTCTTAGTCTGTCCTTCCGTCTATTTGTCTTTATGTCTGTCCGTCACGTCCATGTCGACTGAATGTCTCAGTGGGTCTCTTAGGAAATAAAAGTTTCCACATTCTTTGTTTTTTGTTTTATTTTTTATTTTATTTTTTTTGCGGTATAAGCACGTGCTCTTGTATTGCGAATGCTTGCCAAATTTTACGTTTGCCATTTCCACCGCCTCTGAGCAACTATCTGTCTGCCGCGTCAGTCGTACTATTTCTATGTACTTATCTGCACAGTTTGCCTTTCGAAATTCACTTCATGTTAATTTTCTTTTCTTTGATTTTGCGTTTGGCTTGGCACTTGGTGCTTTTAAATGTAATTCTTACGCTGCTCGAAATGCTTTTCAAACGAGGTTAAGCTGCCACAATGTTGAACGTTGAATGTTGAATGGAATAACACCAAAATATCAGAATACCATTAGATATTCTTATTGTATACGAGTCTGAACTCATTGCACAATTTAATGGATCACAAAAGAACTTCTATGTGGAAGGCTCAGACATAAAAACAAATTTTTATTTCAGAAATGGAACCTCAAGTTCTACAAGAAGGAACAATAAAGATAGCAAAATGTTGAATTCTACTTTCTTTTAGTAGAGATTCTATTGAGCCATTTCCATTATGAATATATTTTCCAGAATAGTAAATGAATGTCATTTATAAACCTGTTCATGTGCATTTATAAGTTAAAGTATTAAAACTAATGTATAAATAGATCATACTTTTGATTATTAACAAACAAATTATCCCATTATACTTGTAAAGCCTAAATAAAACTTAATTTAAGTAGTTCAATAGAATTTCTACTGGTTTCATATACATATGTTCTTAATGTTACTTTATTTGCAATAGTTACAGGGTATAGAAGGAAAACAATCACATTTAGTATATGTGCTCATAAATGCAATGATTGGCTATGCTCGTATAATTGAAGACACGGCACGCAGCTCTGCAAACCATAAATGTAATTAGAGACACGGCACGCAGAAGAGCTGCCAATGATAATGACTACACCTCAAATTGTACAACCACAAAAAAAAAAAACAGACGAGAGCCCCAGCCTAAGGTTTTAAAATGAAACAGGGAAACGATGACGTACCGAAAAAAAAACTAAATCAGACAAACATCAAAATTAACAGAATTTAGATCCCAAAAAAATACGAGAAAATAAATATAATGCGAGTTTAAGTGCATGAAATTACAAGCTCACAGGGTTCGAAGTGGTTTCAGCTGGGGTTTGAGAGTAGTTCAGGGCTCTGCACCCTTTTCCTTTTGTGTCTGCGGCTACTGGCAACTAATTTCAGACGATGCCAGCCACGTTAGTTAGTCAGGAGAACCCATGCAGGGACAGGCACAGGGGCAGGGAAAGGGACATTGACGGGGAAAGGGGAAGGGACTGACTGATAAAAAGGGGTCGAGGCATAGAATTTGTTGGCTCTGTTGTTCAATTTAATGGAATACGAGTGCGAGTATTGTAAATAATTGCGGAAGTTCGTTTGAGGCACTACTCGGACATTTTCAAATGCAACCAAATGCAAAGTCTGTCTTTATCTGTGTGTGTGTGTGTGTGTGTGTGTGTGTGCCTGTGTATGTTGTTTGCCAGTTTTTCGAATGGTTTTTCGTGGTTCCATTCGCCGTTTGCTTATCTTCAACATAATTGTTGATTTAGTGTGTGCTCAACATTTATTTGTGTGAGGCTCGAATCGGTCTAGACTCTAGAGGTCGGGTTGGCAAGCAATGCCCCGCCTGGGGATCGACCACTCCGCATGTGGGATACACTCATTCGATCGAAAGGGGGAGGGTGATTGTGAGGAAGAGAGGGTTTATTTGCCCATCGCCTGGTTCATTGTTCGCTCATTGATACCGTTCGTTCGTCGTAGCCGGCGCGTGACAAATGACTTTGACGTTGCATTTCGTATGTGGCATGTGTCAATGGGCGGACTTGTCGGACTTGCCACATCCACGTTTGTGTCCGCGTCCTACGCCATCAATGCCATCAATCGAAGCAACGAGCCAACGAATCAACAAATTCAATTGCTGATGTTTACTCATATATAAAATGTATCTACGTACATAAATAAAGATACATATGTATCTAGTAGTACACGTTTGTATACTTATTTGTTTATTATATCTATGTGTGCGATGGCCCAACACTATGTCCATAATTGACAGTTGTGTTGGCATTTTATTTCATTTTTTTTTATATTCGTTTCATTTCTTTCACTATAGACAAAATGTGCCCCTACTACACACAGAAAACTGTGGTGCAGTGAACCGGGGTCTAAATTTGGGCACAGCTTTTTACTTTTCTGCTGGGTTCAATGTAACCCCACGGGGCTTCCAACTAATGTAGGCGCATGCCTACATGTCAACCCAGGAGACAACCATGCATACCCAAGACTCGTAGCGGATCAAGCGATTGGGGGAATGTATTAAACTACATAAGAATACTAAGGATTGATAACTGTTGGTACTGTCAGGTCAATCACGAGAGATAAAGTCAGCAGGGGTTAAGGAATAACTAAACATTGAATATTGGGACACTCAAAAATTATAAAACTATCAAAAAGATTTGCTTAAAATCGATTGAGCATGCTTTGATTTGGAATTTCCAATGTCTCATTTATTAAATTTCGTTGCTTAGAAAATAAAACTATTTTACTATTATTTAAATAAATATATGTATTCTCCCAATTGGGTCGTTAGTGTTTAGTGGTCCACTTAACGAATCCTCATCTTCGGAATGCTTTATGCGTCCAATTCTAATGTCAATGCCACACAAAACTTCAACTACAAAATCCCACTCTGGGGTCACACAAAACGTCAATTTGGCATAACTGTCGTTTCGTTGTACCACTCTCAATGGCAAAAATAACTAAACTTAAGTGTCTGCATACTGGTATGCAAAAGTGCACATATGTTATACTGTAGATGCACACAGTGGCTGATAAACTTTTACGTATAGCTTTTTACGAGAAAAAGTTTGCATTGAGATTAAAACAGAAATAATGTCAAAAAAAAAACAAAACAATAATAATAACCTTTTTAAATTATATTACTGAGTTAGAAATTCCGTAGCTACAGTTTTATCAATTAAATTAGTATTCATATAATAATTGGGACTTTTCTTATTGAAAAGGAGTTCGAATGCTAATTTTCGTATGCCACTGTATGTATAGCACCCTAGTATTCAATATGAATAGTCGTATAACCAAAACGAAATCGGTTTAAGAGACCCACCAGAAGCTGTCATGTGCTGTTTTTGACACTTGTGCGTACTGAGAATTTTGATACTTGAAAACAATGCAAGTATGTATGTACGAATATTTTATGCCATAGCAAACTCGTATATTTCTTTGTTTCTAATTTCAATGTTTTCGCTTTTGTCGGCTTCGCGTCCCTGACAATCTGTCGCCCCGGTCGGTCGTTCGGTCGGTCGATTTCTTTATTTCTTTCATTTCCAATACCCTACCCGAACCCTGCCCTGTCCTCGCTTGTCTCTGACTGCCTGTCTCTGTTATATGCTGCCTCGTTATTTTGGTTGACAATCAAATTCTAACGAAATTGGATTCTCTTGTTCTGAGCTCACTCGTCTCAGCGTTTCCGTTCGCTTCCATGGCGCATCACATCATTTAAAATACGGAAAAAAACACAAAGGCGGAGGCAGAGTTATAATAAAAAGAAGCGAAAATCAAGCGAAATTGGCTGCAATTGCGATATTTTTGTTGGCAACATTGGACCAACATGTGTTGCCAACTACTTTGCTAGGGGTTTTTAATGCGAAAATGATTTCATACATTTCTCTTTTTTTCCAGTTTGGCCAAAAGTGTAGAGGAAGAGGAGCCCCACTCAATGCCGCTCTCTTTTTGTCTCTTGCTGATGTTGTTTTAAAACTTTAGCTACCGTTATGCCCGGCAGAAAGGACTCTAGGAAGAAGGGAAGAGTTTGAGCACCCATTTATATTTTCATTTCCCTTCTGTTATCACAGCTGTCAGACATTTCGACACTTGAAACTGAGCGTGTGTGATGTTTTCATTAATTTTTGTTCAAAAGGTCACAGCTCGGGGAAAATTGAGAGTAGGTGGTTAGGACGACGGCAATAAAGACGGGCAAAATATGATCACATATACCTTAAGGGTGAGAATTCGAATAAAAAAAAAACACAATTTAAAAAATTTTGCACAACAGGAAGAATGTAATTGGCCTGAAGCGCTTAACCAAAAACCAAGCCAAATGGGTCAGTAACCAAAGAGCAGAGCCAAGGGAAACAGCAGCTGTTTTCAGAGTTTTTGTGGAGTTTATTGAGTTTGTTGATAAGGCTGGTCTAACACAATGGCACAACTGATTGCCGTCTTGCGTGTTGTGCTTGCTTTCGGGCTCGTTTTCCCCATTTCCCGTTAAGGCGAGGGTGAGCCTTATTAATTATGACGGGACATGCATTGATAATGATAATCAAGCATGGCAACCCAAACCGACGTGTCTCGATGTAAGAGCATTAAGCAGCAGGAGGGCTAAAATTCTCCGCAAGACCAAGTGGAAGATGAACAGGATTAGATAAGCATGGAACACCCGCTTGGTCACGATAATTGCACTTGATTGAGTGCATTCAGAATATGGCGGCAATGGATAAAAATAACATAAAAGCAATAGAAAGTTGTAAATGAAAATCTATTAAGTTAAGGGACATTTAGGATAAATTCTTAAGTCTTGCGTATCTCTAGAATTATTTCCATGTGATATGCAAATGATATACGATTATAATATTTAAGTTAAGGACACTTAAGATTAGTTGATAGATCTTAAATGTCAAGACAAATAATTTCAGTTGATTTCTCTAGCTTATATTTGCGTTTAATGGAACAATTATTACATAACTGTTTTGATATACGACTATGGTACTAAGATAAGAACGATTAGGATTAGTTTTGACCTTTCAAAGTATCAAGACATATTATTTCAGCTCAAACGTCTGGTTTTTATTTCTGTAGGACCATTAAGATTAGTTAAGATTTAATCGAACAATCAATACGATTAAAACTTCGCTTTGAATTCTCAAGCAACCAACACAATTAATCAATGAAATGAAATAATTTGTGCAATTTATGTTTTTGATAAATCGAATAATTCTTACATAACTATATTGCCTATTATGATATTAAAGTTAAGGAAAATTAAAATTTTTTTGGAATTCTCAATAAAGATATAAGGATTTTAGCTGGACTTATATTTATGTTTAATCGAACAATTATTACATAATTTCTGGAATTAAAGTAATTGATATCGCTGGCGGCTTTTTAAATTCCCAAGTCCGATCCCCTATGTTGACTTGCTACACATACTTTTATAGGACTTGGGGGCGTAACGCGCATACTAAACTCAATATTTACAGTTAAAACGCAGATTGCATACCCACAAGACCAACGATCCGACAATTCTCAATACCAGCCCCATTTCGAGACCCATTGGCAGTCAGAGACCTCAAAAATGTAAATATCATAAAGTTGTGTACAAATAAATCAAATCATGGTACAGAGCGCAGTATAGCACAAAGAACAAACAGCCCGCATGCATCAACCGACAAATACACATGTTTCAATATGTTTAAAACTAGCGCGGCATGCCACGCCCCAGCCTTCCACGCCCCAGTCATAGTACCCCCTGCTGTTGCTATCGGGCAACCAAAGTTCAATAAACAAGAACCGAAAACAACCAGCAAGAACAACAACTCGAAATCAAATAAAATATTTTACAAAAGGTACAAAGAATTTTCAGAACGAGCTGCGACTGCAATCACAATTCACACCTTCAGATACAGATACAGATACAGCTACAGTTACAGATACATTTTTAGTTAGATACTCACTGGCACTCATAGCTGCAATTAGCGTCGTCTTTTTTGCCTTTGATGTGGCACTTGTGACAACAACAACAACAACAACAACAACAACAACAAAAACAACTACAACAGCTACAACAACCAAGTGTGAAACGAAAATGTTGTATAAAGTTCGGCGACGCCGCCACTGAAATCAAATTGAAAATCAATTGAATAAAGTTGAAAGCAAATGTTGGGAGAAAAGTCAATAAACATATTTAATAAACCAGCGTTTCGGCGTGTCTTTTTTCATTTTGAAAATAGGCAGTAAATTTAATCAGAAAAAAACCAAAGCAAACTGTAAAGAATTAAATTAAATGAAATGTTGCAAGTGCCGTCCGACGACCAACCGGAAATACGCGCCATGAATGCGACCCGAGCGTGAGGCAGGGGGACAAGCGGGGGCCCCTAAGGCGCAGCGCAATAAAATAATAAAACATAAAAGGAGAAAATCATCAAATAAATTATAACGAACTTTTTATACACTTAATTAATTATTTGGAAAATATTAAAGAAATTTATTCATATTTAAAAATACCGAAAATATACAAAGTTACCATTACAAAAATTGATATAATGTATGTATAACAAATTATATAGAATATAAGAATGACTAACTACATTCACTTTGTGGGAAATATTGTATATTGTAACTTTTCAATTGGGAATTGCTATCGATTTTACTGCATAGTTTAAATACCGAGTTTTCGGAGCGCAGAGTATCAGCTTAAAGCTTGAAGCATGCAACTTGGAACATGCAGCATTGGCTGTTTGTCTTCTGAAGCCAAATAACAGCTGCCAGTGTCGATGTCGATGTCGACGTCAACAGCGACGTCGCTGCCAGCGTCTGGGCAACATCAAAAGCCCGTTCAAGTGGCGGCTGCCACTTTTCAAAAGTGCGAAATTAAAACAAAATGTTGCAAGATGCTGCGGGCTCTGTCTTGGCCACCGCCTTCACTTCCTCCACTTCTCTCTTGCTCTATTGATATTCCAACTGTGTTGCTCCGTCTTGGCTGTTTGATTTCATTTGGCTGATAAGCTACGCGGCAGACGTTGAAGACCAGGTTCAAAGCGGGGAGGCGGCTCTTTCTTATCCACATCATGCGTAAAACGGCGTCAAAATGCAAATGTTGTACAGGAAACTTCCAGGCAGTTTTTTCCCTTCCCTTCTCCTCGACCAACAGCATACACAGCACCTCTTTACCCCTCCATCCCATTCATTGATTCATCCTCCTGGCCAGAGCGTAAATAAACATTTTACTTTTAATTTATGTTGCCTCTCCTGTGGCTACAACTGTTGTTGTTATTGTTGTTGTTGTATGTGAGCGTAAAAATGATTTTGTTGCACATTTGCTGGGGGCTGGTAAAATTTATTGTCATGCAGTCAAATAAGTTGCCCGAACATAAGTATTTGCTATAAAAGTGGTCCGAAAGTGCAATACAGTCAGGAGAAGGGACTTATAATGTAACATATAATCAATAATATCCAGCAATTTTCCAAATAATTCAATTTTAGATAAAATTTGTACCATTATGCAATTTATGGCTAACTAACCATGTAACCAATCCGAATTGAATTCATACAGATATGAGCATATAATATATATATGTATATGTATATGTATATGTATATGTATATGTATATGTATATGTATATGTATGTATATACATATAAGTTTTCATTAACTTTTATATAAGAATATACAAAATAAGTACATATTTTAAAGACTGAAACCATCAAACAAGGCGAATCCTAATTAGCAGTACTACATAGTTAGTATAGTTAGTTAGTTAGTTAGTATAGTATTATACTTATAGTATTATACTTAAAAAATTGATTGCTTAAAAAAGATCTCGACACATTTGTTGAGCACTTACGACTTAAATAAAACTATCCCCAAAAGTGCAAATTTTGAATGGTTTTACCATAAACTTTCCTGCCAGGGGGCAACTCTCTTGTACAAAGTGTCAAGTTCAATTGCCACACTTTGATTTGCCGCAGTGCCCGCAGATGTTGTTGAAGGGCATTCGCGATGGCAACTAACGAGGTGCGGTGCACTGAGTACTTGGCCAGACCCTCGGAAGCCTTTTCATGTGGTCTTTGAACCACTCAAAGAACTCCGAGCTCCGAACTTCAACGAAATCCGCAGCCAATCGCAAATAAATGTCACACATCAAGGCACTTGCACATCTGACACATTCGAGACATGGAACATAAACGGAATGAAGTTTACCAGTTGTAGGAGGGGATGAGGACGTATCACGGGGAGGGTCGTTGCTCCATCCAGTAACAGATGTCAAGTATTATGGCATCATGTCGTGTAGTGCACGCTACCGGAATTCCAAAATAAGTACCAAAAAGACGACACACAAAATTTAATTGCAAAGAATGTTTCTATCCGACAAATGTCGAAATAATGTTTGTATTTCCCAAAACCCGAGCCCAAACAACATCAGAGTACTCGAAAAAAGACCTGAAAAGATTTATCATATTCACTCGACTGTCATAAAAAGCAATTAGGCTAGAGCGAAAGATACTAACGAGTACAAACGTCAGTCAGTTCGTGAAATCAAATGTACAATACAATAAAAAAACAAATGAAAATATTTCAAACGAATAAAATGACACTTGTGGATACCCTATAATCAGGAATACTGCGATTCAACAAAACTTAATCTGTCTTAAATTCCTTGTAAAACGTAGTAAAAAATGAGTAAAAGTTATGAAAAATTTAAACATTGCGAGAGTAAACTATAAAATTATCCCTTTAACTTTTTTTATGTTTAAAAGTTATCTTTGACATACTCTGGGTAATTTGCTTGTACAATAGTTTATAATTTAATAGAATATTGTACTTGTTTTATATCTGTATTGTGCTCCTTTTATCAATTTAGTTGAGCGCAGGGCATAATAAAACCCAATATCTGACTGTTATCTGTAACCATATAAAAACATTATACTAGAACTAAACTTTTCTAAATGACCAACTAAATTTTCTAGACTATGTATTGTATATGCCTTGGTAGTAATTTGCTTATTAACATTAGGAATATTGTGTAGTCCATATCCTTTCTATCGATATACTTATAAACTTTAAAAAGTACAGGGTAAAAATAAAACAAAATATTCAGGAGAAGACACTAAAGAAAAAGAAATTAAATGAACGATATGTGATTTAAAGTTCTTGCTGTTTTTCTGTCTTTTTTTTGGCCCTGCCGGCCGCCTAATGAGCCGCAGATACTGGGGAAAATGGGAATGGAAATGAAATTGGAGTTAAACTTGATGTTGATGTTCTGACTGGGGGTTGGGAGTCGCAAAGTGTAAGTTGAAGAAGCAGTTTGTTGAAGCTATTAAAGACTGCAACATATGGCACGTCGGGTTTGTTGTTGTAGTTGTTGTGGCCATTGTTGTTGCTGTTGTAATTAGTATGCCCGCACACACGCCAGGCAGGCAAGCAGGCAGACGGATGGACGGATGGACGGACAGACGAGCAGGTTCACTTTGAAGGGCACACACAACAATAGGGCATGCCGTTACCGAGTTTTGGGCCACTCCTCATTTTCCTCCTCTACTTCCTCTTCCTTAGCAGCCCTCTATTCTCCAGTCACTCCGCGCTTGTAATTTCAGTTGGTGTGAAAAAGTATGCCTCATGGCAAATTGCAGGTTGCCTCATTGCTTTGTTGTAGTTGTTGTTGCTGTTGTTGTTAGTCCACAGTCTGTTGCATATTTTCACAAGTAATTAACATGTACACGTTGTAGCTGTCCCGTTCAGGTTGCCGTCCCTGTTCTGGCCTAGGACTACGTGTACACGTATGTATGTAGAAAGGAAGGAGTATATGTACATATATAACTATATGTGATGTGCCTGTTACTGGAACTGGAAAACTGCTGAGCAACTGTCCAAACAGGCCGCGTTCTCATTCTTGTTTATCAGAGCCAGCCGTGCCAGTTCCAAACAAAATGTTTCCTTAAAATTAATTTGCATTACATTTACATTTAAATTTTAAATGAGCTGGGAGTGTTTTCTTCTTTTGGAGGCGGACTTTACTATAAAAGCAATCAAGAGAAGAAGAGAAATTTCTGTTTGGCAGGTGGCTCATTAAATTGTATAGTTGTAACTATAACTAATGAGCTTCATTTGCAGTTCAACAATTGATCAAATCTTAAGATATAGTACACTTATCTAAGATTTAACAGAGTTATTAAAAGCCGGATGAACTGCTTTATTGTTCAACAATTGGTTCGATCTTAAGACATATGTATCTATCAATAGATCAATTAATATGCAATTGATTTGCCCTTAAGTTGCAGCTACCTGAGATACATTATTTAATCACCTTATTGACCAACAACATGTATAAATTTCTCTTTTCAGGCTATTTTTAATTTCTTCGCACTTAAACAACGAAAATGTTTCGCAATTTTGTAAATTTGACAAACAAATATAAGGTGTTGAGGGGCATGTTATCTTATGGAACTCTCTGGCCATGTGGCTGCCTCATCGAACAGACGATGGTCGAGAAACGGACATTCCGCAACTACGACTGGATGAAGTGTCTGAGGTGGGCTACAAACTTGGCTAAAATCGATCGATAATTGGCATTGGTATAGTTTATGTTGTTTCTTTCATTCCAGATTCAGTTTGTTTGGTTTCTTCTTTATGGGACCGACAATATATGTTTGGATAAGACTGGCTGGCGTCATGTGGCCCCGAACGGATATTAAATCATCGCTCTGCAAGGCGATCACCGAACAGACCGCATACGATCCGATGGCCATCAGTTCCTTTCTCTTCTTCATGACTCTGATGGAGGGCAATACTTATGCTCAGGCCAAGCAGGAGGTACTTTTGTTAACTGATCCAACATCTTGTTATTATCAATATCATTATCATCATCATTATTATTATATTCATCATCATTATTATCGTGAATATTATTATATTATTACTATTATTATTACTGTGCACATAAAGTCATTCAGTTTAATTTTTCCTCTTCTCCATCCGTCTTTGCATTTTGATAACATTATTGTTGTTGTTAACGCATTTAAACGGATCTGAAAATTGTGTTTCTTGGTCAGCGCTCAGTTTGTTATATTTATCAAGTTTATAATTTTTCTTTTATATTTGAAATTATATTTGAAATTCGATATTCTACTCAATGTTGTATCATGGATTGCTTAGTTACTTGTAGGATTTTCGAAAATACATTTTCTCACGACAGTTGTGGTTTGACTTTATTTCGGCCTTTGTGTCTGTATCTGTGCTTGTATCTGTGGCTGTATCTGTATGCGTGCATAAATATCAGCAGTCTGTTCATTACGACTAGGTTTGTCTGTCGTCTGTGTCTCTGTAGTCTAGTCGAGTTGTCAGCATTGATTTGTTGGCTTGGATGGTGTAGTCAACTCCGGACCATTCCGAACTCCGACTTACTTCTTCTATATCATTAGAAACCATTTATCTTGATAAATGTAAATGTTTTACCATATATTTATGTCAAGTCGTCTGTTGTCTCATTTGGCTTGCATGCGTTTTCAAGATCTATGACTTTGTCTCGGTTTTCAACTCAGTTGGGTGATTGGCAAACTTTGCCGTCCACTGAACTTATAAAGATGTTGTAAATCAGCTCTAGATACTCGTACAACTTCATTACAGTTGCTACTTAGTTGTTGTTTACAATTCTAACAAATTAAAACAAATCTGGAATAATCTAGTCATCATAGATATACATATATGTATTATTCAATTTATGACAACTTTTGCTGACTTTCTTAAATTTCTCGCTGGGAAAACACATGACTTAGTCATCAAATTAATTGCGTCAAGCGTATGAGTATAGTTATTGGAATTTCTCATAATTAGTAAGCCCAACAGAAACGCCAATTGCCACTTGGCCTACAATGTTGACTCTTGACTGGACTCACACCGTAAATACAATTTTCCACAACGACGACAACGCTTGCAACGAGTGTTGCCAAAGTGAAAATTTCCACTGCAAAAGGCGTTTTAATTAACAACATTAACAAAGTGCCTCGCCCCGTTTACTACAGTAGAGTACGGCATTAAGCCACACACCGATGTCCACAATAGTCATAAATAAAATATTGTAAAACATTTCGGCTCAACAGCACTCAATTACAATTTTCTACACTGACATTTTTCAGAAGAAAGATCATAATAATTTCATACTTTTTCTTTTTCGCTAGGTTATCGATAAATTTCTGGATGCATATAAGGTCGGCGTTATTTATTGGCCCTGTGTGCAGACGGTGAACTTCGCCTTCGTTCCGGCTCGGAATCAAGTTGTCTTCACCTCGTTCTTTAGTATGTGCTGGACCACATTTTTGGCCTACGTGAAATTTCTACAAATGCATCCACATGTCGATGTTGATCATCATGCTATGGATATACACTTTCTAGAAATGTGAATACAAATAAAAGACTATAGTTTAATCTAATTACAATTGTTTAATTGATCAGCTGATTAGTTTAATGTCAATTTGTTTAATTTCGTTTTCAATGACGTACGTATAATGTGCCCCAATACACGTCCCAAATACAACACACACTTGCCACTACACAACTCAACCCATTTCAACTCGACTCGACTCTTAATGACATGTCATTTTAGTTTCTTGTTGTAGACAATAAAAAAAAAAACTAAATATGTGCATGTACTTAAATACATACTCGCATGTATTTTATATGAAGCAGTCATTAATTGTTGTTGATAAATGAGTTGTGATAAGTTTTTTAGTTTCAGCCGTAATAATAATACACAAGACAGATACAGCTTTTACCCTTGCCCCTGCCTCATGTAGCATAAAATTATATTGTTTGCACAGACCCCAAAAATTAAAAGAAAAGCAACACTGACGATGAAAATTATGATGAGGATGACAATGAAAATGACGATGGCGACGTCGATGACATGGGTCACATTGCTTTGACTGTTGCTCTAGCTTTTTTTATCATTGCATATTAAAGTTACTAATTAACAGGGTGCTCCTCTTATATAACATACTCGTACATAGTATGTATTAGAAATATGTCTCAGTCGTGTTTTATGGTACTCTTGGGACATTGCAGGGGGCATAGTTTTATTGCTGGTGCTAGGTATTATAGTATAAAATATGCTGACGCTGCGACGGTGCATTAATTAAAAAGCTTTAAAATAAATAAATGATGTGATCAACTACGAGATACTCTGTAAATAGTTCTTAAACACTACATACTAACATACAGAAATATTGATCTACACCTTCGAAAAATTGATGCTTATTAACTTATGGGACAGTAATGAGATAGCCACACAATTTTTAGAGTAAAGAATAACACTGATAAATAAGCATGTGAAAAGCAAAGATTTTGGAAAGAAGTTCACCTTGTAAATTTTGTCACCGCCCTGATTAAGAATATATATACTTTATGGGGTCTGTGAGGCCTCCTTCAATGCGTTACACATTTCGTGACAAAACTATAATACCCTCTGCAAGGGTATAAAAATAAATGGGATCTTAGTCTTTATGTCGAGATTGTTGTATCCTGTTCCTCAAGGGACATGCCAAAATTTACTTGCATCAGAGAAATCTAAAACAGCACAACTGTATAATGCACCTCTTGCGGTACAGGCATACAATAATATGCGCCTCAGAGGCAGTTTAAGTACTTCTCCAGGAAAAAAATAGTTAAATGAATTCTTAGAGGTAAATCCGTAAGCAGGCATAAAATTATAGCTGACCCGTTATAGTTTATGTGCATTCAAGTATTTATGTCAACATTAATATGCACTTCCATTCGAATGTGTTCTTTTTGGACGGCTTAAAATACAAATAAAAATCAAATCCGAATTTAAAATATCTGTGTATGTATTGATACGAGGGTGAGGTTAGTGAAAGGGGAAGGATTTGAGTGCTCGACAGGCGGCGTCTGTGTGCTGAATGCGAGCTGAATGCATAAATAATGCCGATTTAGATTATTCTGAATAAATGGAGAAAAAGTGAGGCACAACCGCAATGTGGGGACGACGTCGTTGGCTAACGATGACGACGCCGATAATCAGCCATAGGCCGTATAAATTAATATGGAAATTTATACAGAAGAGTGTGAGAGAGGGTGGAAAAGACGGAGAGGGAGTTGGGAAAAACGAAACCGCAAATACAAACACAAACGCATGAGGTGGACTCTGTTATCAGTGGCTATGGAAAACGTGGCGCACTTCCTGGTCTCACTCTTCCTCACGTCACCCTTCTCCCTCCCTCTCACTTTCTGACTCTTTCACTCTCTTGAGTCCGCATATCGTCAAGCTGTGAAAAACAATTCGAACAGAAAGTTTCATTAAATTTGCACAGCCTTCGCACACCCCGGAGTCGTTGTCCGTTACCCCTTGCCCCTCCCTCGTCTCTTACTCACCTCCTCTCTTCCACCACATCCACCACCGCCTGGCAAGGCAATTTCCTATCCACATAGCGCCCATTTCTCAGTGTCGTTGCAGCCGTTGCTGCTGTTGTTTCTGTTTTATAGCGCATTAATTTCGAAAGTAGCGCTACGTGTGCCAAAAATCATTAGCAACGGAATTACGCTCAATGAAATGCAGTCAACGTCGACGCAACAAAAACAACAACAACGACAACAAGAAGTTACAAGCAACAAACAAAAAAGGGGCAGATGATAATAAAGCGTGGCCAGGCCGTTGTCGAGGCCGTGCCCGAGGCCGAGGTTGGGCCGGGCTCTGCTGGGGACCGGAGCTCGGAGACCGGAGACAGAGTTCTGACAATCGAGCCTGGGACGAATGCCTGACGACGCGTCGTCGACTTTATTGAAGCTGCTTATAAATTCACCCTAACGACAAGTTAAATGCCCAATTCGGAACGGAGGGTTTCTGCTTTGACTTTTACTTCGGTGAGGGGAGGTAAATGTAGACAGAAGATTATATACTCTTTCAACTTCTGTTATTCATTAAAAGGAACCAACTGCATTTGAGCGATATTTTAATATAGTCTTATATTCTAGTTGTTATTTTAAAAGTAAAAAGTGGCAAGTCAATAAATGTAGAAATAAGGAATATGCAATTTATATGTCAAATGTATGACAAAGTATTAAGGAGTAAAACGCATTTTTCAATGTACAT
The DNA here is from genome assembly GCA_035043265.1 of Drosophila testacea. NCBI lineage: Eukaryota > Metazoa > Arthropoda > Insecta > Diptera > Drosophilidae > Drosophila > Drosophila testacea. The sequence goes on along the minus strand of JAWNND010000992.1, from coordinate 843,428 downwards.
ATAAGCCTTATTCGCTAGATAACTATGAATTTTACATTAGTTTCTATACATTTGACGTCAGTTTCTTAATCGGATAGTTATTTAAGACCATAAACTTTAAAATACATATGTAAATATTTGAATTTTTTTTTTAATTCAAGTTTGCTCAGATCATTCTTAAAGCTAATTTCAGTGTCAAATTTGTAATAACTAAAAGTTTTGTTAAGTGATTATAATTTATAATTTAATCAATGAAAGACATGCTACAAGGGCCTATGTTTTTTTTTTAAATTCTATGCCAGATCTGTTTTAATGATTAATAGCTGATGTTTAATCATTCTTATTTATTGAAAAAAACAATAATAAGTACTTATACTATTCAACTCTTAGAGGGATTGTAATGTTTAACAACAGCCCATAATAGGTCTTCAAATCGTTAGACTTTCAATACCCTAACAACAAATTCAAATAAAATGTAATCAGCATAATCAGTGGAATTTTCAATTTCCCTGCGGGCACATTGGGAATACAGTTTGACGTCATGGGATCCACTCGGCTGGGGTATCACCCCTTGTCGAATGCCTTCATGGGTATCTGGTGACTCCGGAGGAGTGTTCGGAATGCCAACATAGATTGCTGGTAGTCCCAATTGGTATCCTTGAGAAACTTGCAACTCCAGCGCGCTTTTAATCGCGTCTCTGCCGACAACTTGGTCATAAGATTCTGCTGAATAGGATTGAGAGGTTGCCGTTGACCACGACCGTGGCTATCCCGACCCAGATAAATGAGCTCATTGGCAATGCGAAAGTCGTCAGTTTCCATACTCCTTGTCAGTACAAACGTGCGCATATAATGTTGCCGTTGCTCCGATGTTCCAATTTCCTCAAAGCTACCTGTAATCGCTACGGACAACATTTTCAATTGCACCATCGTCAGGTCCAAGGTCATTGTTGATGGGAGATGCCGTGTCTTAGGCCACGATTCAAACATTTTTAGAACAACTGGGCGGGATGCCAAGAGTTGCCGATCAAAGCCCGAGTAGGGACGACTCCTAGGAAAGATTAACTGAGTTTTTCGGAAGAAATTAATGTAGCTATACTTACCATGATGGTTGATCCTTGGCCAGTGTTAGCGAGACCAAAGTGTTGTCGTGATAAAAGCATTCCAGATCCGTGCCCCTTTTACCGCCATCAAATGCCTTCAGATATTGACGCACAAACTTCCGTATGCCCGGCTGTATGTTGGGGTCATGTGATACCAGATATAAAGCTCGAGTCTCGGGCCAGATGACGAAAGGTTTATACTCGCTGACAGACACAATCTCCACATCACTACCGATCTCACTATCACTTACGATGACTTCATTGGAGGAAGATGATCTACTTGAGCTCAACGGTTGTCCATTTAGCTTACGTAGATACGGAAACTTAATGATCAAGAGTTGTTCATAGTTTAGGGGCAGAGGATTTCTCCTAATATTCAGTTCGATTAGTTGAAGATGTTCAAAAACACTCAACTCCCGTAGCGACTTAAGGTCGTTGTGTTGTAGAGAAATATTTTCCAGTTGGGGAAATCGCCTTTCTACGCCAATAAAGCCGACCAATAGACAAAGATGATTGTTGTCCAGCAGCAGACTACGTAATTGTGGCATTTCCTGTTCCATAATGTCAATGATAACCTCCAAGCACTCGAACTGTTGCAGGGCACAGAAATTGCCCTTCCAGTTGTTGTCAGCGTAAAAACGAGAGAGATTAAGACAACGTTTTTCAGAATCGTACCTGGACATGATCACTTTGTGAACTTTCCATCTATAGAAATCGTCCACTTGGATGTTGGGCGGTCCGTCGTTCACACGCACTCCAATAACGGGAGGCTGATGACCCCTTTGCTGTAATTCCACGGCCAATTTGTAGCTATCCACATAGAAGGTGAACGAGGCGCGTTTATCCTGATCATCATCCTTCTCACCGCCCTCATGAAAATAATGGTACCTCAACTTTTGAGGGGCCACGGCCATAGACAACTTGTCTAGCGCCTTCTCGATGGTAATGCCGCTAATGTGAATGTACACGAGAACACGATACCACCCATAAGGACTGATCGGTATGACATATCGTCCAAATGGATGAAAGTAATGTTTGTATAGTGATCTTGTCTGAACTTCAGTAGACGCAACCACAGCAATGGAACTCAGTCTATTGGATGGGTTTACATTTAATAAGTTAATATCTTCTTTTTTCTTTTTCATGATTTGCTAACAAAATCAAATAACCAAGTTTTTATTTGGGTTTTAACAGTCTTCAAAAGAGTGTGCAACTGGAATGACAGCCTTTTCACAGATACAGAGCTTTAAAAATGAAAAATCAGGCGAGTAAGAGAAAATAATAAAACTCAATCGAGTTTTAATCAGGAACAGTAATCATTTTTAGTGTTATTATAAAAATTACAAGATAAGTCCCCATCTGTGCGACAGTCAAAAAATACCTGGCAAATTATAGAGATTTTCTGGTTGAAAATCTAGTTGAGAATAACAAAACTACATACATGGAATTTGGCGGATATCTTCCTTTTCTAATCACATACCAATCACATGGTAAACTTATAGTTTAAGACTCAAGTAAAGTATAGAATACTAAAATCTGTTCAGAAACGAAAAACTTATACGATACAGGACTCCGTGTATTTGGTCAGATATTATGCGAATTTTGAACCGATCATTCCTATTACAACTTTAAGATATAGTAGTCTGATTCTAACTTAATTTGGTCAATCTATGTAAAACTTTTGCAAACACAAATTCGGTGAATTCGGCTAAAAAAAACGTCAAAAACAAAAAAATTTCTCATACTCAAGATTGAGCTTTGACCGGGGGTTCCTATGGCAGCTATATGATATAGTGATCCGATTATAGCCAAGGTTGGTCAATTTATGTCAGACTATACTAAATATAAATCAGGCCAGTTGGGTGTAAATATCGTGAACAATTTTTCTTACTAAAGCCGATCGTTCCTGTCGTACCTATACAATATAGTGATCAGATTCCGCATGCAGCGGAAGAAACGGATCTGTAAAAAATTTCTTCAAGACAGTTTCAAACTAAGAGAATAATTAGCATAGAATTTCTTCAAGACAGTTTCAAACTAAGAGAATAATTAGCATAGAAACCGATTGACGGACCGGCAATACCAAAAGCAGAAATGCATTCGGAATATTATATGGAAACGATTCTTTTCTTGAGTCTTTGATTATTAATTTTTGTGATGACAAAATCAAACAGCCAGAAAAATTAACTCTGGGCGGAGTTCCTGGGACTGAAATTCCGAACTACACCCAAGAATTTTTTATGAATAGGATTTCCCTGCATCTGGGGCCAAAAGTTAAAAAAAGGGTTTTCTGACCAGTTATTGGTTGTGTTTTTAAATATAGCTACACTTTAAGGATTATATTATCAACAACTGAAAAAAGTCTTCGATAAAAAAAGATACATAACAATCATTTTTTATATTATCTGTTTTAAATACCTCCCTACCTAGCCTACTGTGAGCTTTGATAGCTGATGAGCACAAAAGTATATACAAAAAAATAAAGATCTTTCTTTTTAGGTGCACAAAAGTTAATGACAAATTCGAAACATTGTGAAACCTAAGTTTCCCATGTTTATAAAAAGCATTCTGATTTATTTTGTCCCCAACTACAGCTCATCAACTCATTTTGCAGGCTGAATGCTCCTTCAATGTTCGTCTACATCTACAGTTCTCAACTATCCCAAAATACTGTTGGTTCACAGTTTGTTGACTTGCCTCATGATGAGCAATAACAAATTGTTGTAAGCCTTTTTATAGCTGACAGATTCTATTTTTGTTTTGTTTTTATTTTTTAATTTTTTAGCTCCAACATGTTGCCAATTTATTTGTACTACCGTACATCCAACCCGACTGGCACTGTACTTAATTTTTTAATACACATTCTGTAGAAATAGGGTAGCATTATTGCCGTGGAGGAACTCTCGCCCATATGTTACACACATGATGCTTACTTAACAATTAGAGACGCTCTTGTAGTTCCAATAAATTGCTTTGTTCGCTTAATATATCCTATAAAGCTGGGAACAAGCGGGTATATTTAGGTAGAGGACAAGTAGAGCTTCAAAATAAGACAGAGTCATACCTGGAGATACATGGTATATTCGTATCTATCAGTCTATACTTGTGCATTGTTATTTCTTTATACTTTGGCTTTTGTTTTAGGCTAACATGAAGGGAAGGGCACTGTGTTTGTGCTTATTTTGAGAGCTCCTTGCTCATTGAGCTGAAAAAAGCAATGAGTGAGCTTTAAAGACCAACTTGCCAACTGCCCATCTGCCCAAGGGGCCAACTGGCTTTGATGGTCAAGAGCAGTAAAGGGGGTCCTGAAAGTGTTACACAGATGTTTTACCCAATATATGGTATGTCATCTTAAAATCGAAAATCGACTAACAATATACAATATTCGATCAAGAGTCCGTCAATCTAATACACCTGGAAATGAAAAAATTGGCAATGAGTATCTCACAATAGATCGATACTTGTCTGGCATTATTAACGTTTCAGTTGTTGCTGGCATTTCATAGTTCTCTTCAGATAGTAATGATTACAACTGCCAAAGTTGAGGCCATCAAATTATTTTTGTTTTCCTTTTGCCTCAGATAAATTTCTATAGGCATGATAACTCAGCGTGAACACAACAAATGTCTCGCCCAAGGCGTTTGAATAGGGAAAACTGTCTGATTGCATGCAACACACACACACACTCACAAAGCGGAGGCGTTCCTTTCTACCCCAAGCCAGATCTGAGTCCCAGAGAAACATTGCGCTGGCAGCGAATCAAAGACCCTTTTGACCATTTACTGATAACGGACACACAGACACACTTACAGGCACAACAGGCGGGCCCGCAACATGGCATTTGTTTAATGGATTAAAAATAATGTATATATAGAAATGATAGACAGACAGAAGACGAGGAAAACAGGGAAAGGGAAAACATGCAGGGAAAGTAAAGATAAAAATCATAGCACGTTTCTCAGTGTGGCAAATGGAAAATGTGCGCCGTGTCATAAATTAATTTTCCAAAATTCGGATTTCTGTAGCCTGTCCGGCTATTCGAATATGGATTGGGCTAAAGATTCTGATTAATAATTATGCCATGTCGCTCTGATAGCACAGCCAGGACACAGCCGATACACAAAGGCTATACACTTCAGTTGGGTTGTGAACAGGGGATGTAGGAAAGGGAGAGGGACGAAAACCTGGTTCTTATCAAAAGCAAAGCACTTTCATTGAAGCTGTTAGGGTTGAAAGCCCTACTATTGTGTTGGCAGGAAGCACAGCAATGGAACAATCTTTTTGAAAAAATTATGCAAAAATCATGATTAAGCACTTTTCTTTATGCTTCTGCTAATTAGCTATTCATTCTGAGTACAATTCTGGGAAATACGGGTATCTTGTGGCCAAACAATTTTGCATCAGCCACATCTGCCCTATCTAATTCAGCCATCTATCAAATTAGTTGCTTCGACTCAAAAATATACTTAACTAAAACATCAACTTGAAGACGGAATTTCAGATTATTTTTAAGATCCCAATTAATTAAAAAAAATTATTTATTCTTGAAAATTAAACATATTCTGACAATTTTACTTTAATGTGAACTCCAGTCCACACTAAATTGGAAACAAAGTTTAATTATCTGGGAAGTGATACTGTTTTTGAGGTTGCGCTTATCGAGTATAAAAGAACTTAATTTTTTTGCACATGAAGGAGGTCATGTCCGCCTGTCCGTCAGTCTGTCCGTGTGAACAAACAGATTTCAGAGATGGTATGGCCTAGGACAAAAACGATGTTACTAAAGCAATGTTACAATTTTGCATCAGCCTAATATACACGGTGGTTTGAACCTGTCCTGAAATTTGCATTCAAATAAACGCTGATGATAAACGCGGAAGTTATTCAACTAAAAATGTAACGGGGAAAGACAGAAGAAGAGACGCTTGCGACCAATGTGTGTATCAACTGATATCTTCGCAGTGGCGCCATCTATTGAAATCTCTGGTACGCAACATTTAAGAAAATCTTTTGTGAACGCCTTGCACTAAAAAAAATTTTTAATTGGAGACTTTCACCAATATTACTATTTTGCTTTATACCACTTGTTGCCTTTTCCCATAAGTACAGGGTCTCCTACTTTGGATACCCTTGCAGTGCCCCGTGGAAGCCGTCAAATTTTTTACAAAATGTTATAATTACTAGATGTTAATTTCGAACCGATCGCTCCTATGGCAGCTATATAATATAGTAGTCCGATTTACACCAAATCTGGTAGGGATTTAAAAAACTATACCAAACACACAATCTGTGAGTTTGGTTGAAATATCTTAAGAAACAAAAAAGTTGTTCATACTAAATATTGATTTTGAACTTATCGTTCCTATGACAGTTATATGACATAGTTGTTCGATTTTAACCATATTTAATAAGAATGTATAAAAATGTGTTAAACACACAACCTGTTAATTTGGTTGAGATATCTTGAGAAACAAAAAAGTTTTTCTTACTAAATGTTGATTTTTAACCGATCATTCCTATGGCAGCTATATGATATAGTTGTTCGATCCGGCCGGTTCCGACATATGTACTGCGTGCAGTAAAAAACCGGCCCTCTACCAAGTTTCATCACGGACAGACGGACAGACGGACATGGCTACATCGACTCAGCTCATCGCCCCGATCAAGAATATATATACTTTATGGGGTCTGACACGCCTCCTTCAATGCGTTACAAACTTCGTGACAAAATTATAATACCCTCTGCAAGGGTATTCATTACGCATTTCATATAATACTCTTATTATTACCCAAGGTAATAAACTACAGGGTAGTTTGCGAACAATCAATTGAAGTTATACCCAGGGGAAATCTTTAGTGATTTAAATCGACTAATTAAATTTTTAAAGATACTGCATTTTCCATGCACACATTAACTAAGTTCAAGTAGAAAAGGGTAGAGATCAACAGTTCACGTCTGAGAGCTAGATTTTAATTTTTTAATACAGATAAAACTATTGTTAGCTATAAGTCATGCTGGTAACACTTTTCTAGTCTCAGACGCAGCTTCGAAGACGTTCAACGTGGATCATCGAGATTAGCATTAGACGGGCTTAGACATGTTTGAGATACTTGAATATCCTCACGCCGATCCCCTCGGCCTTCCTTTTACTGGTGGACCATGGCCCATTTTGATACTAATATCCTCCTATTTAATCTTCGTGCTGAAGCTCGGACCAATGATTATGGAAAATCGAGAACCATTTAAGCTGCGTGGTGCGCTTAAGGTGTATAATATATTTCAAGTCCTGTTTAACTCTACACTTCTAATAGCGGCAAGTTTAAAAAAAGAATATAAGCTGTTAACATTATTTAAATCCAACGTATCTCTTTTTAGAGCCTATATATTATTCTCACGAAGAAACCATACGACTTCAACTGCTTGGTAGTACTGCCAGTTGACCATGAAATTAAATATGCTGATCGTATTATTAGCTACTTATACACTATTAATAAGATGGTCGATTTATTGGACACCGTTTTTATTGTGCTACGCAAGAGCTATAAACAGATTACAAGGCTGCATCTCATTCATCATGTCTACATGGCATCGATCGGATACTTTTGGCAACGACTTTGGGGATACGGGGGCCACTTTATATTTTCAGGCCTCCTTAATCTCTTTGTCCACATCGTGATGTACACCTACTATTACCTCTCGTCTCAGAACTCGCTAATCAGGCAGAGTGCTTGGAAGCAGTATCTAACCATCCTACAAATGGTCCAGTTTATACTCATGTTTTCCCACAGCCTTTGGACTCTTTTGCAACCAAACTGTGATGTACCCTTTCCAAAGATCTTCTTAGTGATGTTTATGTCTGGCCTAATGTTTGTAATGTTTATGAACTTCTATAGGAAATCCTATACACAAATGAAGAAAAAAGATCCGTAAAACAAACTCAAAGTATTTCTAAATAAATGCTCACCATTCAACAACACTATATAGAAAGAAAATGGGCGTTAATCTGTGTTAAAGGTTATACATACATATGTTAAATATGTATATATTGCTTCAGGTAACGAATAACATTTTCAAAAAATAGTCTTACAATTTGATTAAAAAGTTGAGTTGTGCTTAGTCCTGTTTTAGTAATTACATGAAGTCATACTTAAGATATTTAATGTCATTTAAATCATTGCAATGTCTATTTAATATAAAATTATTATATCTATATAGAGTTGGCGTCCATATTCATATTATTATATGGCATTATCCATATTTTTACCGAAACTATACATTTAATTAAACTCTGAGTTTATAAATAAAATTTAGTTATTATTTTATTAATTATTAAAAAGACATAATGTGCTTTTTTTTACAAATTTATTACATTAAGTTTATGGCAGCCGATTTCTGTTACCCCGAAAATCTACCTTACACTTTTCTTTTCACCTACGGTTTAGTTTGAAATGTTTGGAAACCAACTTTAAATCTCAAAGATTTCTGTGGTGCCCCTGTATAAAGAGTTAAAAACCGTCTTTAAAAATAGAGGTTTTGTAAACAATATATTTAAAATACTAAGATTCCAAAAATGAACGATGTTTTTAAATCGCTCGATTTGAAATTAACACAACTTTCCGTCTAAATGAAAGAAAAAATGGACCATTTCGATATAACTCCATAGCAAAAATAAACAATTTTCGCATTACAAAAAACCAATAATAAATTGTACATGTTTGAAGAGCACTACCTACAAACCGAATTTAAAAAATGCAGTAAGCTACAGTGGAGCAAGCTCGACAGTAGGAGACCCTGTACTTTTTGAGTGCAAAGCGTTTACTATAGATTGTTCTTCAATGTTGCGTATCATTCAATAGATGGCGCTACAACGAAGATAAGTTAATAAACACAGAGGTCACTAGCGTCTCTACTTCTTCCTTTTGCCCGTAACATTGTTAGTTGAATAGCTTCCGCTCTTATCATCCGATTTAAATGAAATTTGCGGGACAGGCTTGGACTTTAGTGTATTTACAATTTCCTTGACCGCTAGATTTTTTATTCGCCTTTTGTCCCGGTTGTCAACCAAGGGTGGGCGCCCAAAACTCGCAAAACACGACATTGTCTTCTATAAATAAACATAATGGAAAAACCTTGCGAAATTCTTCGTCTACCGCACAAACACACTATAAACGAAATACAGTAGGAAGAGAGAAACCCAAGAACTGCATCCTGCAGTTAATACAGGACTCCAAATCTTTTTCCCATTTACTTATTTCGGGCACTTTATGTTCCGGCGATTACTTACTTGCAACTAGAGAGAAGTCCATTATCACTGTACGTTTTTCCAGCAAACACTAAAGATATTTTTGTTTTTTCCAATAAGGAAACTAGTAGAAAAGGAGCAGTCACGACTAGTCGGGTACGTCCAACTGGCCTTTTGGGCTTCGGGGACCACGGGCCCCATCCTAAAATCCACGAACTTCATGTCTATAAATTAGTCACGAATTTTTAAAGCCTAAAGCTAAAAAAGTCACAGAAAGCACAAAAGTCACGATTTTACACTTACTTTTCAAAGTGATTTTTAATAATATTAGGGTAACTTTTACATGTTAATATCACGCAATTCTACTATCGATATGTTTCTATATAAAGACACAACAAGATAAATAAGATTTAATGTGATTTATATTTTATTATAATACGATACGATATACGATACCCCATAACTGGATAATTGTTTATAAATATATATTTTTAAAAGGGTATTTTGTTAGTAATCACTCGAAGTAGAGTGAAATCGTCGAAGAATTAGTTAACGCATTGAATTTCAAAAGAGGCAAGCAACACAAATTTTCCATGCACATGCGTATGCACATTAACTGAGTTCAAGTAGAATATAATTTGTCCTAAAGATCAACAGACAGATTCCATTACTAATTTAAAATGAGTGCAGAGTCCTCTTTCTAGCACTTAACATGAGAGCAAGATATACAATTATGAGCACATTAAAAATAGTTTTGAATTATAAGTCAAGCTGAAAATAATTTTCTAGTCTCAGACGCAGCTTCGACGACGTTTAACGTGGATCATCGGGCTTAGCCTCTGATTTCGGATATGTTTGAGTTAATTAATATTCCTCACGCCGATCCCCTCGGTGTGCCGTATGCCTTAGGACCATGTTCCATTTTGATAATAATATCATTGTATTTAATCTTCGTGCTGAAGCTCGGGCCAAAATTTATGGAAAATCGAGAGCCATTCAAGCTGCGTGGTGCGCTTAAGGTGTATAATATATTCCAAGTCCTGTTTAACTCTACACTTCTAATAGCGGTAAGTAAAAGATATAAAACAGCTGTAAACATTATAATAATATGACTTCTCTTGCACAGTATCTTCACTTTATAATCACCAAGAATCCATACGACTTTAACTGCTTGGTAGTAATGCCCTTAGATCACGAATTAAAGGATTTCGATCGTCTAATTAATTACTTATACTACATCAATAAGCTGGTCGATTTAATGGACACCATCTTTTTTGTACTCCGCAAAAGCTATAAACAGATTACAAAGCTGCATCTCATTCACCATGTTTACATGGCAACGGTCGGCTACTATTGGCAACGGATTTACGGATACGGAGGTCATTTCATATTTTCGGCACTCTTAAATCTTTTTGTCCACATCGTGATGTACACGTACTACTACCTCTCATCTCAGAACCCGCAAATCAGGCAGAGTGCTTGGTGGAAACAGTATATTACCATCTTGCAAATGGTTCAGTTCGTTCTCATGTTTTCCCACAGCTTTTGGACCCTTCTGCAACCAAATTGTGATGTTCCCTTTCCAAAGGTCTTCTTAGTGATGTTCATGTCTGGTCTTATGTTTGTAATGTTTATGAACTTCTATAGAAAATCCTATACACAGATAAAGAAAAAAAATCCGTGAAACAAATTCAACGTATTCCTAAATAAAATTAAGGCTGTGTTTTAATCAGTACGATGAAATAAAAAATGTTGAGATAAGTGACCGCTTGAACCCCAGGACCACTCTCTAAGGAAAACCAGGCCCTTAGATGCTTACATAAAAGCAAATTAAGACATACATAAAAACGCCATAAGATCTTCTACTTACTTAAATAATTTGGTTTTCAACATGTTCTGTGTTTATTATATGATAGTGATCGGATAAGGTGGATCTGGACTCCATTAAGATCATTCGTACCGAAACTGAAGTCTCTAGCTTGAAAATTTCTAGTGTTTTGATGTTTTTATACCCCGTGGGGGTATATTCTGTTTGTTCAAAAGAAAAAAAGCATGTAACAGGCAAAAGGAGGCAGGGCAGACCCCATAAAGTGTGTATATTCTTGATCAGCATCAGAACACAAGTCGATGTAGCCAAGTCCGTCTGTCCGGCGGTCCATCGGTCCGTCCGTCTGTCTGTCCGTATGAACGAAAGGATCTCAGAGATGGTAAGATCTAGGGATCTTGTTATATTTACACAAATAAAAAAACATATACCAAAAGCCATTTTAAAGCTACAGTTTTTTGTTGCCAAATTTTGTAAAGATCGGATGACTATATCAAATAGCTGCCATAGGAACAATCAGATGCAAGTTAAAATTTTGTTTGAGGAGCTTTGTTGTTTTTGAACTATCTCTACCAAACTCACAGATTATGTATTTTTTAGTCAATGTTAAATCCTGAGAAAATTTGGTTAAGATCGGATGACTATATCATAAAGCTGTCATAGGAACAATCAGATGCAAATTAAAATTTTGTATGAAGAGCTCTGTTGTTTTTTAAACAATCTCAACCAAACTAGCAGATGAAGTATTTGTTGGCGAGCGAAGCGAGCAGGGGCTAACCCTCTAATATTATACATATAATGAACTGTTATTTTAGGTCACATTGCAGGGTAATCTACGTTTCCCGCGTTCTTATAAGAAATGCCAAAGAGTCCGGCTATAGCTGTAAGAAGTGTTTCCTATTTTCAGTCTACATTTCTCCCCGAGATTTTAGCAAGCGTAGGAGCCGGGGCAAGCCCCTAGTATATGTATATATACATGACCAAGCTAACTCTATTTGCATGTATTAAGAATCTTTACCTACATGGCTTATTACTGTCGAGCCCTCCCGAACGAATGTTATGTTCCGTATACACTTCCCAATGGAAACTTATTTAAGTTATATGCAAGCACATAAATAAACATAAAATTTAAAAAAAATTATAAATGGATATCTTTCGGGTTTATTATCAGATCGTGATCAAATTTTTGGGTCTGAATCCCCTTGATAAATTTCTTTAACCAATCAAATTTTCTCACCCGTTTTCAGAATCGAGCCAATGCTGGACGCGCCAATTTCAATGTGGGTACCTATAAAATTTATAAAGATACGGATACGGAAAAAAAGTGGAAAATGATTCTTACAACTGCCCGCAACCCGCCAAGTGTGCTGTTACTAAATATTAGTTGGTATTTTAAGTAAATAAGCCAAGCGATCGCTTTTGGACTGTTATAACGACTTCTGAATTCAAAAAACAAGCAAATAATATGACAAACTCTGCTTAGCGCAATTTTTTTATGTTTGTTCCTTAAGCATAATATCCAATGCACCAGAATCAATTTTTCGACCCCTCAACTCCATATAAAAATATAGCGCAAACTAACTTTGGCGCGCCAAAGTTTGGATACCCTTGCAGTGCCCTGTGTAAGCCGTCAGATTTTTTACAAAATTTGTTATACATACTAGATGGTAATTTCGAACCGATCGCTCCTATGGCAGCTATATGATATAGTAGTCCGATTTGTAACAAATTTGGTAAAGATGTATAAAATTTGTCAAACACACAATGTGTATATTTGGTTGAGATATCTCGAGAAACAAAAAAGTTTTTCATACTAAATATTGATTTCGAACCGATCGTTCATATGACAGCTATATTATATAGTGATCCGATCCGGGCGGTTCCGACGTATGTACTGCGTGCTTCAAAAAGACGGACCTGTACCAAGTTTCATTAAGATAGCATAAAAACTGAGAGACTAGTTTGCTTAGAAACAGACGGACAGACAGACGGACATGGATATATCTACTCAGCTCGTCGCCCTGATCAAGAATATATATAATTTATGGGGTCTGAGTGATTATTTATTTTTAATTTTTCTTGAACTTTGGTGTCACAATGTGTGAACATTATTCTTTTCTGGGATATCCTATAATCTTTGGGTATATTTTTCGTGCTATGCGCACTGACGTTCTGCTATCCAGGTTCAGGAATATTGAGTATTTAGCGAAATATTCTAGTCCACTGGGTATTATGATTTCGAATTCACAAGTAGTTCTAACAGAGAGTTACGAAGTGAGACAAAGCTTGGGCCTCTGGTTAAGTCAGCAAAATGAGACTACAGCTTTACGCAATTGTGTATGAGGACATATTTGAGTGTTCACATAGACTTAAGCGTCAAAATGATAGGTTTATGTTATTTGTTTATTTAGAGAATATTTGCGTATAACATGTGTGAGATAACAATACTCACATATTTCTAGAATAAGAAATCTGAACTGTATCAACTATAAAGGAACCACAAATGGATATGTATAACGTTTTAACCAAGCCCCATGCTGATCCAAGCAGCCTATTTCTCTGCTCCAGTCCTTGGCCCGTTCTCATTATAACATCGTGCTATTTGGTCTTTGTGCTAAATCTGGGCAAAAAGTTCATGGCTAATCGGGAGCCCTTTGACCTACGAAGGGTTCTCAAGGTGTATAACCTCTTGCAAGTCCTCTACAACAGTGCACTCTTCTTAGGCGTAAGTAATACCTAAAATCAGTAAGTAAGTTTTCGATTCATAAGTACTTTTCAGGCATCTTATTATCTCATCTTTCTGAAGCCCCACAAGCTGAGTTGTCTGACAGTAATGGCGCCGGATAATCCCTTGAAGACCACCGATCGCTTGCTCTCCTATGCTTATTATATCAACAAGTATATCGATTTACTGGACACAATTTTTATAGTATTAAGAAAAAATTACAAGCAGATTTCGGCACTGCATTTACTGCATCATCTATATATGCCAGTATGCGGATACTTTACAATACGATTCAATGGCTTTGGAGGTCACATTATAGTCACAGGTGTTTTAAACATGTTTGTTCATATCGTCATGTACAGTTATTACTATTTCGCATCACAAAGCCCTCTTATCAAGAAAAACCTATGGTGGAAACAATATGTTACCATCCTACAAATGGCTCAATTCGTGATCATCTTTGCCCATAGTGCTTGGACCCTTACTCAGACAAAATGTCGGGTTTCTCGTCAGCTAATCTATATGGTTGTCTTTATGTCAGTTATAATGTTTTCTATGTTCTGTAACTTTTTCTTTTGCGCCTACATTATGCCTAAAAGAAAAAGTGTCGTTAATAAGCTAAAATAATTTTCAATAATCAAAGCTCACCTGCATTTTGTCAGAAAATTCTAGTTCTTTCAATACGGTCTTCTTAAAACAGATTCAGTGAATTTTATAAAATTTAAGTGAAATATAATTTAATTAAAATCGATGTACAAAACTGTATGTAATAGATTAATTCTAAACTTAATCGTTTCTTCTTAGCTTTATATATAGACGTATGAATTTAAATACAGTTTTTCTGCAATAATTTAATCAAAACGTTGTTTGTGGATTATATGTTTTCTATGTAGTACATAGTATGTACTATATGTTTATTTTGAACTTTATGCAAATATAAATTACATTAAAAGAGATTTCTTTTGACTCTCACTTGGCAAGTATACAAGATATGAATATGACATTTTTAGACCCAGTACTTTAAAAAAGTACAAATGGGTCTATTAAGTTTGTCAAAAAAAATGTTCGTAACAGGCAGAACTAGGCGTGGCAGACCCCATAAAGTATATATATTCTTGATCAGCATCAAAAGCCGAGTCTATATAGCCATGACCGTCTGTCCCTTTTTTAAACACCTAAATCTCAGAGACTTTAAGAACCTGAGACACCAAATTTGGTATGTAGATTTATCTATATCTTGCCCAGACCAAGTTTGATCCCCCTGAATATGACATATCTATATCTTGCCCAGACGAAGTTTGATCCCCCTGCATAACATGCAGAAGGAGGCTTGACAAACTTCATGAAGTATTTATATAATTTCGATCAGTATCAACAACCGAATCGATATAGCCAATCCTTCTGTCCGCCTTGCTGTCCCTTTTTTGAAAACATAGATCGCAGAGACTGTACACTGTACAGTGTACAGGCTAGAGACACCAAACATGGTATGTAGTATTTCAAAGTTTTGCCCCCGTAATTTACAAAAACAAATGTCAAATTAATAAAAAAATAAAAGAAAAAACCTTTTTTAAAGTCGAATTACATGAGCACTCTTGAAGCTAACATTATCGATTCGGTATCATCCCGATTGGATAACAAACTCAGAAGATATTTAAGTACAATTTTACAAAGCGTCGAGCAAAAGGATGAAGAAGAGACGCTAGCGCTACAACGTAAAAAACTTGCTGTATGTTTGCTTTTAACAACTGTTAGCCTTACACCATTATTTGTTTTTTTTTCTTTAACCTGACTTCAATAAGGTCTTACGTTAAAAACGTACATTTAATATCCATATGCAAAGAATTTAAATAACATAGAGATTTTTAAGAAAAGCTTTATAATAAACTTATACTAATCAGGAAACATAAAGTTTTTACATAATTAGTATGCTGCTTGAAAAACTGTAGTGGCAAGGTGAAATAATAATGAATTGAAAACTATACAGCTCGGTTAGAGGGTGCGACCAGTGAGCTTATGTGTTTAATGAATATATTCATTGAATTAGACTTGTAGTGGAATATGATATAAAGAACATACAAATGAGACACTCCGTTAGTCAAAGCACAACTCTTTCATTGGACACAACAAATCGCGAAACGGAATAATACAAATCGATCTCATTATGTTCGAAATTTTGAGTAAGCCACATGTAGATCCAGTCAAGTTTCCATTGACCGATGGTTGGTGGCCGCTTATCATCATTATCGGTTCTTATTTGCTTTTTGTGCTAAAGTTGGGACGTGAGTTTATGTCCCGTCGGAAGCCTTACGATCTTAAAAACGTTCTCAAAGTGTACAACATTGTTCAGATCTTCTACAATATTATTATTTTCATATTTGTAAGTACGAAATTTTCAGTCCCTAGTCGGACTTCAGTTGCTTAAGAGCTTGTTCCCCTCACTTCTCAGGCAATTTACCATATTTTTTGGAAAAGACGTTACAATTTAAGTTGTCTGGAAGTAATGCCGTTGGATAATCCCACGAAGATGACAGAACGTGTGTTGATCTATGCGTATCATATCAACAAAATCATGGATCTACTAGACACCATATTCATAGTACTAAGAAAGAGTTATAGGCAGATCTCGGTGCTTCACCTCGTTCATCATGTATACATGGTTGTTGGAAGCTATGTTGTAATACGATACAATGGTTATGGAGGTCAAGTCTTAGTTACAGGAACTTTGAACTTATTTGTTCACTCCGTTATGTACGGATACTACTACCTCTTATCGCAGAATCCTCTTATGAAACAGAGCCTCTGGTGGAAGAAATACATTACCATTCTACAGATGGTACAGTTTCTGCTTATCTTTGCGCACAATACTTGGACCTATATGCAACCCGACTGTGGTGTTTCACCTTACATTATATATTTGGTATTCATCATGTCAACGTTAATGTTTGTAATGTTTACAAATTTCTACATACAAGTTTATATACGACCAAACAAGAAAACGATTCAGCACAAACTTAGCTGAACTGTATTTGTATTTGGTGTTATATGCAGATCTGATAGCATCTTATTGCAACGTATTTCATATTGACAAATAAAAATGCCATACTCCTTTACCGGTTGGGGAAAAAAATTTCTGTTTCAATTAAGTTTCCTTACAGCTGTAAACCGTTAGGTTCCTTTTCACATATTTCCAGATCTGACAGTTCTGCTTCTTTAATTTTGTGAATTCTTTCTGTGCTGTATTAACAGGTAGCAATTAAGACTTTAGCAAATTGAAAACACTTTAAATCAAGGCTGCAAACCGGTTCGGTTCGGGATTTTTGGGATACCCGGGGTCTGGCCCCGAGCCGAAACCTTCAAATTTTCTAACACAAATCCGAACCCGAACCGGAGCACTTCATAAAAAAAAGGATTGGCTCTTACTTTAAAATTTGTGGGGGTCGTCAAAAATTTCGTTACGAATTTCGTTTGTTTTGGGCTTAGGCGGGCTTTTTTTAAACGATGTTTTCCCAAAAATCGATAAATTTTTAACAAATCTTTAAGAACGCGTTATCGTTGTATTCAAATTTCTTTTGACCAATTCTGTACATAAATGTTTTTGACTTTACATTTTAAAATTTTAGAATTTGATATATAAAGAGATTATAAAATATGCATCTAGTAATAAATATAGCGCAAGCTAACTTTGGCGCGCCAAAGTTTGGATACCCTTGCAGTGCCCTGTGTAAGCCGTCAGATTTTTTACAAAATTTGATGTATGTTGATTTCGAACCAATTTACACCAAATTTGGTCAGCCTGTTTAAAAATTAATCAAACACACAATGTGTTTATTTGGTTGAGATATTTTGAGAAACAAAAAAGTTTTACATACTAAATGTTGTTTTCGTACCGATCGTTCCTATGGCAGCTATATGATATAGTGGTCCGATTTACACCAAATTTGGTCAGCCTGTTTAAAAATTAATCAAACACACAATGTGTATATTGGGTTGAGATTTCTTGAGAAACAAAAAAGTTTTTCATACTAAATGTTGTTTTCGAACCGATCGTTCCTATGGCAGCTATATGATATAGTTGTCCGATTTACACCAAATTTGGTCAGCTTGTTTAAAACCAAATCAAACACACAATATGTATATTTCGTTGAGATATTTTGAGAAATAAAAAAGTTTTTCATACTAAATGTTGTTTTCGAACCGATCGTTCCTATGGCAGCTATATGATATAGTTGTCCGATTTACACCAAATTTGGTCAGCTTGTTTAAAACCAAATCAAACACACAATATGTATATTTCGTTGAGATATCTTGAGAAATAAAAAAGTTTTTTATACTAAATGTTGTTTTCGAACCGATCGTTCCTATGGCAGCTATATGATATAGTTGTCCGATTTACACCAAATTTGGTCAGCTTGTTTAAAACCAAATCAAACACACAATATGTATATTTCGTTGAGATATCTTGAGAAACAAAAAAGTTTTTCATACTAAATGTTTATTTTCAACCGATCGTTTCTATGGCAGCTATATGATATAGTTATCCGATCCGGCCGGTTCCGACATATGTACTGCGTGCAGCAAAAAGACGGACCTGTACCAAGTTTCATCAAGATAGCTTCAAAACTGAGAGACTAGTTTGCATAGAAACAGACGGACAGACAGACGGACAGACGGACAGCCGGACAGACGGACAGACGGACATGGCTATATCGACTCAGCTCATCGCCCTGATCAAGAATATATATACTTTATGGGGTCTGTGAGGCTTCCTTCAATGCGTTACACATTTCCTGACAAAATTATAATACCCTCTGCAAGGGTATAAAAACAAGAAAAATGTATAGCGTATCCGCGAACCGAACCCTAATCTTACTTTATGGTTCAAACCACCGAACCGAGCCTCCCCAAATATTTTTGAGGTTTGCAGACTTGCTTTAAATAGCCTGTATAAACGTAGTAAGTTTCCACATAGACCAGCTATCGGTACATGCATCACCATTATTGATTATTAGTCATTAAGATATATATAAAAAAAAAAACCTTTTGATTTTAAATCGAAAATAAGAGTTGTGCTTTGAATTTTAAATAAAAATTTTAATTTAAGTTACATTTTCAATTTTTTTTTAATAAAGATCCAACTTGTTTCGGAATTTTTAAACGCCCCCGAAAATTTTATTCAAAAATTTAAAAAACGAAATCATTTAGATAAAAAGTTCTACACATCAAGGTAAGATGGAGACCTCCCAAAGACCGTAAAGCCCATTGTGATGCCAGACTTAACTGAAACTGGTGGAAATTAGGAGGTTTGATGGGATTTGTGAAGAGTGGTATGAAGGATGGTTTCTAGCTTCTATGGTAACTCTTCTTCGTTCCCTAAGATGCGACCGAAGCCTTGGTCCACCGTGCCGTTTGACCATGCGGCCAATATCAATACCAACCCCTATCATCATCCTTGTCTAGTTCTTACTAAGGTTTAGGAGCTCAGATATCCGCTTTGGGGTTTATATTGGTTAAAATGACTTGGAGACCTGGCAGCGCAATAAATCTTTGAAGTTTCTGTACGCCATAGTTTTTCCAGTACTTGTTAGATCCGAAAGAACCTACTGGAGAGGCTTTCTGATGTCAGTCACCGACAGCGTTGAACAGGTACCAACCATCTCGTACAGGTACCCTCCAGACTAGTCTTATGGAGTTTAATGCCGCTAGTATGAATGAATACAGTAAGTAATTGCCATTTGCTTGCTACTTAGCAAAGTTAACTTGTTCTTGTTCTTCAGAAATTCGTATTTTGTTAATTGATATTTTCTAAGTTTCGTTTTCCTTATGTGTCTGTTTGCTAATTGTAGTTACCTTAAACTTCAAACACTGTTGAATTACAATATTGCCATGCAACTACAACGGGTGAAAAGTGTTTAAATTATTTAATTTGTCAAAGTTTTGCTATTAACCTTTTACTTTAGCCTTATTTATTATTTCCCATAGAAAATTCACAAAACACACATATGAATGTTTGTCAGATAATTGTATAATTCATCGCCGCAACAACAACAATAATACTCTTTCAGATCCCTGATCGTTACTACTAAAGTTATTTGACACAGTTGTCAGATTTTTTTCGAAGTGTACTTTATGCCTTTGAATTCATTTTAATAAAATATATAAATTTTTTTTAAAGCATTTAGAGTTTTATTAAATCTTTCAACAAATATTTAAAGATTAAAAAAACCGACACGGTCACATACATATATCAAATCAGCCGTCGTCCTGATCAAAAATATATTTAATTACCTTATGTGGTGTTTAGGTCTCCTTTATAGCGTTACACATTACACCACAAAATAATAGTACTATCTTAAAGGGTATACAAATATTTTTTTTACAATTTGTTCTACCAACCTTAACTAAATTTTTGTATACTATTATTATTTTTTCAAACTTTTAAATATATAAAGCTTGCTTTCCTTTTCAGACCCTGCAGTTTAAAAAATTACAAAAAAGGTCAACTAAGTTTGTCAAAATGTGCGTAACAGGCAGGCACCAAAAAGTATATATATTCATCTATATTCATAGAATGAACATAATCGCACCTCCAGGTTAGAACTTCTTTATTTTTTGTGTGGCTGTGTTATTTAAAATGGAATTTCAGTTGTAAATAAAAAATTTTATGTTGGCGGTAATCCACACTTTAAAATTGGAATTAAATGCAGCTTAATCGACCGTAGCTCGTGGAGTTTTTGCTTTTCACCACTATTCTCTCTTATGTTATGGGATAACTGCAGGGTCTACTACTGTTGAGTTTTCTCCTCTTTAGCTTTATGAATTTTTCAATTTACAAAGCATCCATTTGAAAATACTAAACAATAAATAAATCCATAAAACAAACACCCGTTACGGAGTGTCTTATAAAGAACATACAAATGAGACACTCGGTTAGTCAAAGCACAACTCTTTCATTGGGCACAGCAAGTCGCGAAACGTTATAATACAAATCAAACTCGATATGTTCGAAATTTTAAGTAAGCCACATGTAGATCCAGTCAAGTTTCCATTGATCGATGGTTGGTGGCCGCTTATCATCATTATCGGTTCTTATTTGCTTTTTGTGCTAAAGTTGGGACGTGAGTTTATGTCCCGTCGGAAGCCTTACGATCTTAAAAACGTTCTCAAAGTGTACAACATTATTCAGATCTTCTACAATATTATTCTTTTCATATTTGTAAGTACGAAATTTTCAGTCCCTAGTCGGACTTCAGTTGCTTAAGAGCTTGTTCCCCTCACTTCTCAGGGAATTGACCATGTTTTTTGCAAAAGACGTTACAATTTAAGTTGTCTGGAAGTAATGCCGTTGGATAATCCCTCGAAGATGACAGAACGTGTGCTGGTCTATGCGTATCATATCAACAAAATCATGGATCTACTAGACACCATATTCATAGTACTAAGAAAGAGTTATAGGCAGATCTCGGTGCTTCACCTCGTTCATCATGTATACATGGTTGTTGGAAGCTACGTTGTAATACGATACAATGGTTATGGAGGTCAAGTCTTAGTTACAGGAACTTTGAACTTATTTGTTCACTCCGTTATGTACGGATACTACTACCTCTTATCGCAGAATCCTCTTATGAAACAGAGCCTCTGGTGGAAGAAATACATTACCATTCTACAGATGGTACAGTTTCTACTTATCTTTGCGCACAATACTTGGACCTATATGCAACCCGACTGTGGTGTTTCACCTTACATTATATATTTGACATTCATCATGTCAACGTTAATGTTTGTAATGTTTACAAATTTCTACATACAAGTTTATATACGACCAACAAAAAAAAACTGGGACGTATCTGCAACCCGACTGTGGTGTGTTCCCTTACCTTTTATACGGCCAAAGAAGAAAGAAATCTAACAAAAAATTAAAAACGCAATCAAGTCGAAACAAATTTCGGTTCCAATAAGTACCGGTAAAAGGTTTCATTTCGATTTTTCCTTTCGACTCCAGTATCAGTACTGGTATCGCAGGTAATTTTAAAAATTGTAAAATGTTCAAAAATCGAATTTTATCAACAAATACCTACATGAATGTATTTTAGCATGTTAAAACTAACTCATGACATTTCTTATATAATGTAATATAATATGTTATGTTCATAATAATAAATTTTTTTTCAATAAAATATACCGGTACAAAAGTTATGGTTTTCAGTTCTCGAAAACAAATTTGTTTCGGTTCCATTTCTAGTACTGAATACAACAAAGATCCATATGTTATCAGATGATATTTTATCGTTTTTATTTTTCGTATTTATATCCTATAGCCGCCATAGGATCGATCAGTTAATTGTGAAATAAAGTTATTCAAACCTTTAAATAAACTTAAAGTATATTGAATTCAATTTAAATAATTCATAAAAATAAACATTTGGAACAGTTGCTTGCAAAAGCAAGCTCTTTGAGGTTAATTTTTATTTTTTGAAGTATCTGGCAAGAAAGTAATATTGATATTTGTTACAAAAATATACATGAATTTATTTAATGCGATGAATTAACCGACAATATAATTTTTTATTTATTTATTTCTTTATTCAAGTGGTACAAGCACTAACCAATGAATACATAGATGTGTCAAACAGCGATTTTCGTGTTACGCTTTTTTTGCTGATCATAGGTCCCAGATTTTCGGCAAATTTTACGAAGTTTGTAAGTCCAGGCCGAGCGAGAAACGAACATAGCAGACATTGCCGAGCAGAGAGAAACGATTTACGACTTGATTGCATCAGTATCGTATCGACCTTACAGCAGAAGGGTAGTCTCTGTGTCGTTTGCTCTCTCATGTTTTTTTTGAGGACAGACAAATGCGCATGTATTTGGGGGTGGGTTTTTATGAAAACTGGCTACAGCGCGTTGCGTCGATCAGTAGTGAGGTTCATTTAAGAAATCTATGAAGCACATAGATTTTGATGGCGCACAGTGATTCGCTGTGACTTTTTCTATACAAAAATAATGTCATCTGATTTTAATATTTCTGATCGACAAAATATGCTTTCTAATGTGTATGTATAGATAACATATTTAAATTAATGCATACATATTTTTGTGTATTCGAATACAAAAACATATGTATATATTGTAAATATTTGACGAATATCATGCATATCAAGCAAAGCATTTATAATATAAAAGCTACCATTAAAACAAATTCAACTATAAGCAATTATTGACAAAAAGTCTTGTTCACTCATATTAAAGATACACAAATTAACTGATAATTGATTTTTAAAATTTAAAAAATTTTGTTAGGGTCAGAAGACATTATTTTTGTACAGAAAAGAGTCAAAGCGAACCACTGTGCGCCATCAAAATCTATGTGCTTCATAGATTTCTTAAATGAACCTCACTACTGATCGACGCAACGCGCTGTAGCCAGTTTTCATAAAAACCCACCCCCAAATACATGCGCATTTGTCTGTCCTCAAAAAAAAACATGAGAGAGCAAGCGACACAGAGACTACCCTTCTGCTGTAAGGTCGATACGATACTGATGCAATCAAGTCGTAAATCGTTTCTCTCTGCTCGGCAATGTCTGCTATGTTCGTTTCTCGCTCGGCCTGGACTTACAAACTTCGTAAAATTTGCCGAAAATCTGGGACCTATGATCAGCAAAAAAAAGCGTAACACGAAAATCGCTGTTTGACACATCTATGTATTCATTGGTTAGTGGTACAAGCTAAAGTTTATTGATTATGGCACTAGTCACTAACAGTTTTAGGTTATTTTTATTATAATTATATTTTTAATTTGCGAACATTTAACGAACACCGACATACAGATCAGTGTTTCCAAGAAAAATTCTCAAACAAATCGTATAACATAATTGGAATATATTTAATGTAATTTAATGCGTCATTTTTAATTATGTGGAAATGTCATATGAATTGACCAAGCGATTGTTTCGATTTTGTATAGGCTTAAACATCTCGCATTTGAGAAACACCATTATTTCGGTTGGTAATTATCATCAAAGTTTTTAGATTACATAACTGGGCTAGGAATATTTGTATATGATATAAGATGTTATCAGATGGTACTTAACGGCGTCTGAAAGTCAAGTGCTTCAGTAATGTTCTCTCATCTGTAAGCAAACAGACAAATATTCTATAGAAACTCGGCGTTGTGCAATGCACATTGTGCATGCCCTTTAATGAGCCAAACGAGAATGTTTCCCGATGAAAATGTAGCAATTAAGCAAAATGCAAACAAATGACAAAGAAAAAAATACTTGTAAAAAATGAAAAACAACAAATGCGAAAAAATGTCAAAAGAAGCTGTTCGCGCTCAAAAGATGAAACATAAAACGAAACCCATAAAAAACAACATTATGCCACGACGCACTTAAAATCCACCAACCGTCATCCACCTCCCAAAACATCATCATATGGGGCAAAAGTCGTCTCTTCAGTCTCGTCGTTCTCCGCAAAGTCCTATAAAAATTGCAACATAAAAATTAAACCACTAAACGAAACAAAATTGCTCGACTTTGGGGCGCTGATAATGTGCCCAGTTTGGTAAAGTTCACTTTCTTAATACCATTTCCTACGCGAAGTCTTATAATTTAATCAACAATTATGTAACTTATTTAACGAAAATTATTCGTATGTTTAAAGAAGGACAAGACATTATGAATTGGACATCGTAAGCAACTCTTTACAGTTTATTTTAAAATGCAGAAAATAAATAAATAAGTACATTTTCAAAACATACCATTCAGTCGAAAGGGTCCGACAGTAACGTAAGAAACGTCACTCAAAGTTTCGTCTAATTACATTTGTGTTTTGAATTTTTGCTCTCTGCAGCAAGTTTTTTTTTAAATCGTAACTACAATAAGTTGCACGTCACCTTTGAACTAAATAAATATATAAATTCACAAATAAAATTTTAAAAGCATTGAAAAATAAATGCGTGCAAATATATATATATATATATATATATGAGTATGAAAACCTCATACCAAATTTGGTGTCTCTAGGTCCTACCATCTCTAAAATCCTTTTGTTCTCACATGTCGAACCGACGAACATAGCTATAACGACTCGGCTTGTGATGCTGATCAAGAGTATATACTCTACGGGGTTTGCCACGCCTCTTTTTGACTGTTACAAATTAAATTTTTTTTTAAAGACTTAATATACCCCTAGAAGATATAAAAAGATCCAACAGACAAAAAAATTTAAGTTTAAAGTTTAAACGCTTACATTATGCTAAATTCATGTGTCTAAATTTTATATTTAGGTACGAATTAGTTATTTAGTGACTAGTCCATTAGTTTAAGAAAATCTTAGATGCGCTAGGAAGTAATTAAAATAAAATATTTAAATAAATATGTTTTATATTAATTTATTTTTATGGTTTATTTGGATAATTATTTACCTAAGACTACTTTATTTTATAATCAAGAGTATTTATTCTTCGGCGCACAAAAATGGTTTTTTTTTCTTTTCTGTTTTTAATGACTTTGACTTTGGAGTTTCATGGTTTAAGCTTGTGCTTTGTATTTGGTTTTAAGTGTGCTTTCTTAAAGAGTGCAGCGACTCATAAAGCGACCGCCAGTTAGTTGTTTTAAGTCGCCCTCACGTTTGCTATCCCATGAGCAGCTGCTGATGAAATTGGCACGAGGGGAGAGTGGAAAATGGAGAGTGGAGAGAAGATAGAAGAGTAAAGAGGGGAAATTGCCGCTTAGTCGTAATAATATTCAATAATAATACATGCGCACATTTCAAATATCGCATAAAAAGCACTTGCTCAACATTTCTGACATGCTTCGACTGCGCCTTTAGAATTTAATGTGCTTATAATGCCGCCTGCTGGCTCTTAAGCCCAATTTCGAACCCAAACCCAATTTCAAACCCAATCCCAATTCCAATCTTCAATCCAATTCGAATTCGCATTCGACTCGGCGCACACACGTTCGCGTAATTGTCAGAGCAACCCTCGTCGCAATTTCTGGATGTTAAACGGCAAATGATGTCAATTCCGATGCGAGGCATCCCCCAAGGGTGCATAGAAGAGAACTCGTCTCATTTTTCCTATTCCATTTCCGTTTTCTGTCGAAAATTGATCTTAATTGGTGCGTGAAGTGTGTGCATACTGAGAGGATTTCATCGCTGCCAGGCAACAAATATTAGCGGAGAAAATGTCTTCTTACTTTCTTTTTTAGTATTATTGTTAAGAACTTGTCAGTTTCCACGACAGCCGCCTACCCATGCCATAATGGTCTCATTATAATTTGGCAAAAATCAGAAGGAGAATATCAACAGTCAAGTTGGACAGCCAACCACATACGAGGGGGACTTAAAAAAAATCAAATTGGAATTTATTTATTCAGCGTCAACTAAATTTTATATTAAAACTTCAAATTATAAATAAACCGATATTTTAATATGTAAAAATTAAAAGGTTAAATATGTATATTATATAATTATGACAGTTAATAGGAAGTACGATACAATATCATTCGATCTATTCGAAACGAAACTAAATAAAAATTGTATTTTTGGTCTAACTTTTACTTATAATCAAAATTAAGCTACGGATCTCTTAAAAATGTTAAAGTTGCATATTTTCTTGGAAAGATTTTGATGGATTTAGCAAAAATTTCTTAAATTAAATATGTCAGTTTTAAATACATGTTACAAAAACAACCCTCGTTGTCGCATAATGCTCGGGCAGGCATCCAAACTGATTAGCATAAATTCGTCTATGTCGTTTGCTGGCAACGTTGTCGACTTTGTCGTTGTTCTTGCAGTTGTTGCTTTTGCTGTTGTTGTTGTTGCTGCTGATGTTGCTGTCGTCTTTTGTCAACGTGTCTTGCATGGCAAGCAAAAAGTTTAGCAACCAAATGCAGACAAGGCACGGACTAAGATCTTGGGCCTGGTTTCTGAGACTCTGAGGTTCTAGAACCTTGGGGCCACGGCATTTGGCTGGCACATGGAAACATGTGTCACTGAGGGCTGTCTACTTATTGCACGACTAATGTCAGTTGCACTCGCTATTCTCTACTCGGATCCCTGACTCTCTGGCATTTCTCTTAGTCTACCAGCTAACAAAAGGTAGCAAACTTCCTGGCACAAAAAGCTTTTTAAACTGCAAAATGCAAGCCATGGAATTTCTTTAGGGGTGGGTTGCTTTTCTCAGGCGTTGCCTGGACAGAAAGGCAAAGACCAAGTGTATAGGGAGAGAAACAAGGAAAGTGGTACTTATAGAGGGAATGAGAATCCAAATACAGAATGGGCTGTGGTTTTCCATTCAAGCGCAAATTATTTCAAAGGCGCTGGCATCTCTATGTAAATACGGGGTATAAATGCTGGAGGAAATGCTATGCTAAAGTTGTTTTCATATCCTTAACCAGGAAAAGTTACCAAGAGGGTAGCTTTCAAGACTGACAACCTTAAAAATTTTGAAAATTATTGCACCTAGCCAGCTTAAATCATAACAAAATATTTCCGTTTCCGTTTCCTAAGGTTTTGCATAAAAACTGTATTTAATTTATCATACAAATTAAGTTAATATTATTTCCTGAAGTTTTTTAAACAAGCGATGCAGTTGGGGTTCACCAGGTAGATACAAATAAAATTCATGGTCCGGTTTGGGTAACCCAAAGCAATTAGAGACAAATCGGTTCTGAAAGTTTAAGTTCAGTTCACGAACGCCTTGCAGACTTGGCAAATACAGATAGTAATTATAAAGTAGAAATATTTAATGACTTTATAAATATATCATTGAAATGTTAATTATTGAGTAAATTATAATTATTTATTTATGAGATAATTACTTATAAGTAACCGTACACTGTCTGCTATAGATCTTCTTAGATCTTAAAAAATTTTTTGATTTTATAGATCTTTTCTAGGGTGTATGTTAGTGGAACACTTTTTTCACTTCCTCAACTTGTATTATTTTAATGACCTCTTCATTTGACAAGCTGTCCTTGCAGTCCTGTCTTACTCTTTTTATCTTCCAGTCTCTCACTTTCTTACTCTATAAAGCTCTCTAATTCTAATGAAGTTTAGCATTACAATGACATCGACAGCGACAGCTGCAGACCAGATCCCATTCCAGACCTGAGTTTGCTGCATTATCTTACATATTGCATCAATTTTCAAAAGCCAACGCCTTTTATTGTAGTCTTCTTAGGACTGTCGAATATCTAGTTATCGTCAGGGGCAAAGGGAACCCACAGAATTTCGAACGGCGGCTTATCAATTTCTTTTAAATTGTTGTTCTTCTTATTGGTTTACTGTACAAGTAAAGTAAGTGCAGAGAGTTCAGTAACATTCGCTTCACTCAACCAATGACTCTAATCACATTTTAGTAGATCCCAACTAATTGTGGACGCGGTTTTTGTGAGCACATAAAGTTGACAGACGGGCAAACAAACCCCAGCACTGAAAACGGGAGAGCAATTTACACCTTGACTATGTAAAATTCACAAAGCATTGTAAATTCAAATGAAGCTTGTCATAACCGATCTCAAAATACTCTGTTAAAAAGATACCTATGTTCATAAACAATGAATATTTACTATGTTCTTATTGTTGTGCTCCAAATATATAAATAAATAAATAGAATAAATGACTTTTACACTTAACAACGAATCTCTTACAAAATAGAATAGTATTCAATATATTCAACAAATTGTGAACTCTGTGTTATTTACAATTATTTTAATAGTATACGAGTAATTTAATTTAATCTAAACTGAATAACTTTGTAGTGTATTATATTTATGTAGTATAGTATATATATTAACTTAAGAGAAAATAAATTATATATAAAAATAAATAGACAGTATAAAACAAAAATGTATTGTATATAAGAAATATTTTATGCTGATAGTGATGTTATTAAGATATTATAAAATGTTAAATGACTTTTAAAGATAATATGTAATTGAATCTAATAATAGTTGAGAAAGGGTGATAATTATAGCTGGAATTCCACAACGACTATAAGAATACAACTTTCATTTAAAGAGTATAATGGCATAAGAAGCGTAGACCGCGCACTAAAGACGTGTTAATGAAGCAGACATGGAGGCCAGAACTTGGGCCAAATCGTAGACCCGCTCTCAGTCTCGGTCTTGGTCTTCATCCCAGATGTTGTTGTAGTTGCTGAATGAATTTGTACAACTTGCAAATCATGTTGACTGACAATCCAAAGCGGGAATAACGTCTGTATATATCTAGAAGACGGACTGCGATGGGAAATGACACGAAGACTTTTACGGGGACAGGGCAAAACTTTCAAAGTGTTGAACGTGGCACACAAACAGAGGAACATATTGTGCCAAACATATTATGAAAATGTGTGTCTGAGGCTTATAAATGGGGAAACAGTGTTAGGGCTTGGGAATAAAGGGAGGAAAGGAAGAGAGAGTTAGCAGTTGGCTGGCTGCCTGGTTGGCTGTTCTACTAAATCAACATCATTAAGTTTTCTGTTTATAAAGAAAACACTCCAGCGTTGCTGCAAAGTCTTCTTATGTATTTTGTATTTTTTTATTTTCATTATTTCTCTTTTCATGTTGCTCACTTGTTCAAGTGTTCAGTTGGTTCAGCTTATTTCATTGTATTTACAGAAACCGATGATGCGAGTCAGTGTTATTTTAAGCTGGTTCAATGCAAAACAAGGAAGTTTTTCTTGTTAGCACTCGAAAAATCGATACTAAGCACAAATTAGTAGTAAACTGAACTGAACTCAGCTGAAGTTTCTTGCATATTTGCTTAGCCATTTTGGCCAAAACCCAGAAACTGCATTCATAAGTTAGTTCACTTAGGTGAGAAAGATACCCAAGCAAACCAATCCAAACCAAACCATAGGCAGTCGTTCTGGCAAGTGCATTGCCAAGTCAAGCCATCCATTATGTATGTCGAACGACGGGCCAAACAAAATGTGAAAGAAAGAAAATAAACAACAAAGTCACGAAATTGTTTATACAATAAATAAAGAGCCGTCTGTGCGCTCAGCGAACA
The DNA here is from genome assembly GCA_035043265.1 of Drosophila testacea. Taxonomy (NCBI): domain Eukaryota; kingdom Metazoa; phylum Arthropoda; class Insecta; order Diptera; family Drosophilidae; genus Drosophila; species Drosophila testacea. The sequence continues at coordinate 813,528 of JAWNND010000992.1, read as the reverse complement.
GCAAAAGTATCTTAAAGATACAAACAAGATTTCAGCATGATGCACGCATGCCGAACATGCCTTAGCTCTGGTCGGTTGCCTTGCACTTGGCACTGGGCAGGACAGGATGTGTGGAAGCCCCTAACGCGCACACACACACACACACACGCACACACACACATAGACACATCAAAATGGATAGATACTTGTAATGCTCAAGCATGCTGCTCAAATTACAAGCGGGCAAATGTTTAAATACTTGAGTGCTCAGCCCAAGCATCCGAGCATATTAACTTTTGCTTTACTTTACTTTGCTTTGTCAACACAACAATTCACTTAGACACAGTTGCTGCCAGTTTCAGTTGCAGTTGCTGTTGCAGTTGCAGTTGCAGTTGCAGTCACTTGCCAGTTGTCAGTTTGGTTGCTGCCTCTCAGCGCGCTGAAAACTTATTGGACCTGAGACATCATCCCACGCTCATTTAATGTGGCGCCATCGAGCCATATTGACATTGCCTAAAGCGGATAGGGCTATATTAAGAATTCAGCTCTGAGAAGTGACAGGGATAGAGAAATAAAATTATATTAAAAATTAAGAAAATATATGAAATGGTTATTAAACTGAGAAAAAACTACATTATTTACCTGTTATACTCCTTATACTTAGATGAAATCAGATCCAACGTGCTTACGTATATTTGCACACACATTCTAGTTATATATAAGCATTGTAAAACACATATCCATATGCCACACCTCCTTCTGCCTATTACATACTTTTTAATTATTTTAACAGGGTATACTAAGTCAAAGCTAGACCAACATTTATATACGTATATAAGTATATATATATATATATATATATATATATATATGTACATACACATATTTTAGTTATATATAAGCACATATCCATATATCTGTTTTATGCCACGCCTCCTTCTGCCTATTACACACTTTAGAATTGTTAACAACATAATTTAAAATAGTTTAAAATATACCCCCACAGGGTATAATAAGTCAAAACTAGTCCAACATTATAATACCTCAAATATTAAACATGCCAATGTTTGTATGTTTTCTATATAAAACCACTCCCTCCACCAACATCTCAACTTAAAATCTAGTGTACTTTACCTTAAATTTTCAGTATCGTTAATAAAACATCGCAATCAGAGAATTCTAACATACATTTTTTGTGAGGGTTCACAATCAGAACATTTTTGAATCATGATTGTACTTCACTGCCGTTCAGCAGAAAAGTCTTAAAAATTCCATCGGTTTTTTGATATCGATTAATATTATCAATTACGCTTTGCCAGCGAGGGCGCCATTGCCCATGGGACTGGTCGAAGATGTTGCCAAGGGTTTTCTTTTAGCTCGCAAGGATAAATTAGAAACTGATAACGAGGCCTTGGCCAACATCGCGTTCGCTGGAAAAATGTCCACCTTATTCAGCATTATTATTGTTGTTTTTCTTCTCCTGTCGAAATTTGTTTGTTACTTCAGTACGGCCATGTGATTTGATGGGCAGAACAGGCAAAAACTCTGCCATTGTTTTGCCTGTGCCGAACTTTCAAAATACCACATCAGAAAATAAATTATATATCCATATTCCTCATAATCTTTGCTGTTGTCCTTGATTTATCACTTCATTCAAGCTCTATTTTTAAGCTAACAATAAGCTCACTTTTTCTCAATTTCAATTTGAATTTCAAGCTCATTTGTTTTCAATTTTGCAAAACCAAATTCGACGCCAATATTGTCAAACAACTGTAAAAGTGTAGTTCTAAAAAAGCGGCGCTAGCAAACAAAAGGATGGCGTGCAACGCGACAGCTCTGATGTACCACATTTGAAAGTAAATCGGCCAACATATAATATTAAAAAAGCCTTAAAGTATGCACCAAAAACTTTTACGGATTGAGTCGCGCGGGGTTTAAAAAAAATGTTTAAGTAATAATACTAATTTTTTAATCAAATCAATGTAATTATAAATAAAATAAATTAAAGCGGATTCTTTTAAAATGTGTATCGTCTTTGTAACCCTTCTAGTGGTCTAGTTTTAAAATAATTCTATTTGAGAAAATTGCATGCAAAGCTTACGTTTTTTTTTGATGTCTCACATTTGAGTTAGTTCTAGGAGTGTAATTTTGTTTATAAATATTTTTTTAAGGGTGCAACGGAAGTGTTTCTTTTAATGAAAAGGCGAGTAAAGCAATGTGTAGACAGATTTGTTATATTGATATGCCCATGTGGGCCCCCTAGGTGAAACATATCGACTTTATAATTTGTTCTTTTGTGTTGTTTGTTTTTGCAGCTCTATTTCAAATTATAAAGGAAAGCAACACCTTTTGTTTAATAAAAATGTTGTTATTTCGCTAATAAAGATGATAATGTTTGTCCGGTAAGTGCAACTTTTAACGAAGACGCAGACAAATTGAATGAAATTAATTAATATAAATGTCTGCTGATATTTAAATTGATTAGGTACTTTGTATTTTATATTCAATACAATTTAAAACCCCGAGAATGAGTAAAATGCGACGGTCAACTAAAAGCAATCGGTCAGTCAGTCGAAAAAAAATTATCAAATCTAAAGTGGTGATTCTTTGTAACACGAAATATTACGTTCAGTCATATTCAACAAATCTCTTGCAACTCCAAATCAATTGTTGATGTTCCTCAAACAAGCAAACATTGCTTTCAAATGTCAAATTATTGAATTATACATAATTAATTTATAACTTCGAAATCTATATCAAGAAATCTAGCTTAGAGATTTGTGGAACACCCCTGATTGTATTGGGTTAAATGTTATGTAATTACGTTTGTTGCACCGCGGTTTTTGAAATTTTAACCCTATTTTTCTTGGATTGATTCTTGGATTAAACTAGTAAAATATGGTTAACTTTGATCATTAACTAAGTAATATATTTTCGAATTTGCTTCGGATCATTAATTTGCTGAAAGTTCAACGGAAGTTCTTGTATTGATACTCTGCTGGGCCAAATTTTACAAAATACAGTGAAAACTCCCTTAGCGGACACCTCTCATAGGCGGACACCCCCCTTGGGCGGACACTTTTTCGGGGACGTTGGTTTTGGTGGGGTTTTCAGACCAATTTTGCCTCTATTGAGCGGACACTCTCTTGAGCGGACGCTGACACTAAAAAAAGGACAAAAACGAACGAAAACCTTTCTTGGGCGGACACACACATGACGAATGACCCAAATTTCAAAAATTGAAAAATTCTTTAAAGATGACAACAAGGCGTTGGAATATATTAAATTATTTGGAAAGTCATTTGCAGTCTTGCAAAATTGAAAAAAGACTTAAAAACGCGACAAACTAAAATGGTTTATAAATTAAAATTATAGAATCGCTGTTATTAATAACACCTATATGATTAATTACTTAGTAAATTAATTTGAAGTTAATTTTCCTTATTTATAAAGTCATTATTATTACAATAAACACTGTAATGAAGAAATTATTAAAATTGGGGAAAAACCCAACAAGATAGAATTATTCCCATAAGCGGACACTCCCCTTGAGCGGACACAAATTGCGCGACCATGAGTGTCCGCCCAAGAGATGTTTCACTGTAGTATCTTCATTATTTTCATTCGTTTTTCATAAATTGTTAAGCAAAATTGATTGGCGTTACTATTTTTTAAATTAGCGAATATACTTATTCACCACAGAAAAATGCAAAAGCCAAAACAAATTAGAGTTATAATACCCTAAAATCGTCGAAAGTGATTTTCATGCAGAACTCTCTCTTAAATTAAATTATAAGTTTCCGGTCGTTTCTAATATATTTTCCATTGCTGTATATCTAAAAGTACATTTCACAGATTTATGCAATATATGAACAACAACAAATTAGATTTATAAATAGGTTCAAAATTGTATTTGATAGCGTTAAGCGAGTTTCTCTTTATGATTTAAAGTTTAGCAATAACTTCAAAACATTCTCGAGGCTCTTTAAAGATGCTAAGATCGTATTACTTACAGCTAAAATCGAATTAGTAATTCAAAAATTGTCAACGCGTCATATTTGTTATAATACTCAGTCTGTTGCTGGTGCAAGTGAGGAAAAATGAAAAAACTATGTCAAGAAAAGTGCAGGCTCCCAGAAGTATTGCTAAGCTTTCAAGTTATCCGAACTTTTACGATGCAACGACACCTTAGGAAGATAAACTTCGATGCATTCCACATCTGAGATATAATGAATGCTGTAAGTTCAAACTTAAAAACGGTATCTGGCTACAAATTTATAGTTCAAATTCATGAAGCTTTCCAATAACCGTTGACATTTTATTGAAAAACATTTCTTACAATGTTTCTTATAATGTGTTAGGATAAACAATTCAACATTTCATTTCAACACACTTCAAATCAATATGTTCAATAAATGAAATATATGCTCTCCCCTGACACCTAACTGATTTAAATAGACTTATTTTTGTATTCGAAGTCTACATTGCTTTCGACTGAAGCTCATCGGAGTAGAGTTCCAGACTGCGCTTTGTATTTTTCAATAATTGCAAGTCCCTGGTGAATCGATCACCAGTTGGATCTCCGACTGGAAGCACAGCCTCCAGCAGAATGGGAACGATCTGTTCACCCACGGATTGAAAGAGTTGTGCTATCTTAATAATTGTTGCCGGATCGGGCAGACCGGGAATACCAGCGCGTCCTCCTGAATTATTGGTGCTAATGTCCCGACGACGTCGACGTCTCTCGTCCGAATCCTCAACGGTTTCCTCAGAGGACGAATCATCATCATCACCATCGCCCTCGTTATCGCCCTGTAGATTGGTCATTGATTAATAGTCTTCCCATTTTCAAATTGGTGAGTTTACCTTTGGCCTTGCCTCACATTGAATGCACAACTGCAGCAACAGGATGAGGGCTGAGAACAATAACAGACGTCCCACATGGAATGCCATCACACGTTTGATCCGAGAAATTTGGTTCTGGATGCCACATTTATAGGCCTTAACTCGGGCATTGTTTTAATAGATCTAATCTTTTAATCGGCTTTGCATGTCACATAATGAAACTAAATTGATCAATTTTGCTGGCATCAATTTTAAGTTTGAACTGAAAACTGGCTGTCACGTTAACCGCAACTGTTGACCATGTTAAAAGGTCGATAAGAACTCGAACTTGAAAGTTGCAGTCAACTTGCCAAACTCTTCAAATGATTTGGTTGCTTATTTTTTTGGTCATGGAATTCGCCGACGAGTGCAGTTTTTGTCCACAGCTCAAAGCCCAACCTAACCCAACCCAACCCGAACCAACTCAGACCAGACCAGCTTGGCAAGTTGCCAAGTCTCGAATTCTCAGGTAAGATGCGGCTTACCAGGTAGTTTTAGGCCAGCATTCGCCGCAGGCACATAAATTGTAATTTAAGCATACGCCTTGTGCTCACTTCTCCCAATGGATGTGGGTATATTATTATTAAATCAAATGTGGCTGCTGTTGCAACGCAATAACAACAGCAACAAGAACAACTCCGATGACAACGCAGGTGATTGGAGTCGAGTCTTCAGAGCCCCCATCGCAATCGTGGCACTTTGTTGCAGTTTCAGTTTGGCTTCAGATCCGCATTCGGACAGTCAGTGACCGGAAAGAAGCGCGAAAACAGTGTTCGATTTGGAAAGTGAGTGAAATTTCAATGAAAATCCATATTTCAATGTTGATTGATGATTGGAAAGAAAACACAGCAACCTGAAGAATTAAGGAAGATACTATAACTATACTATATAATATTAGACAACAAATGATACTATCTGCAAATTTTACATGAAAACCTTGAAAAACAAAACTTTGGCGAAAAACAGAAAAAAACTTTCAGCGTTGTGCAGCTTTAAATTGATTTACTTTCTTTCAGAAAAAGTTAAAAGAAGTGCTTAAACATGAATTTACTTTCGCGCCTGAAACGAATTGGTGCTGGTAACAAGGTGAGTTTAATTAAAAACATTTCAAATACATATTTAGTATATTGTTTTCCAAACTCAAATTTTATTTATCAATGCCGCATAAACAGAATTATTCTTCACTTAATGACTTCTTTAAATAGCTGAACTTATTTTATTTGATATTTACAGTATTTTTCGAAACTTATCTTTTTCAGAGCTCAGTTACGCTTCCCGTGACAGTTACAGGTAAGCAAGACCGCTACATAATAATAAATTTATCAAAAATAACATTTTGTTTAACTAATGCGACATGTTTTCGTGTCACAGCTCTCACAATGTTGCACCTGGGCACTCTGAGCTTCCAAAACTTTTTTGGCTTCGCAACTCCTTGAGAGCATAAAAACAATAGTATCAACTTCCAAAAAATATAAATGTATATGTATATTGAAAATAAGGTACGAAAATAGAGAAAAATAGAAATTGTAGTGACATTCTCAGGAAAACAAGTCATTAAACTATTTGAACCCTTTGTTGTCGCATCAGTATAAACATATTTAATAAATAACTGATTAACAAAACAATAATATCACTTAAAACTAAACAGGTTAATTGAAAATTATAGTAACAAAAATATATTTACTAATGTTGTGTTTTCGTACACATCGGGGGTGAAGTCAATTCAACTGGAATTAAAGATGTATAAACTTTAAAAAATATTCTAACGAAAATTCTCGAACCAAGTTTCTAGCTTTATACTTTCAGAAAATGAAACCAATTTTAAAATCATTTTTTTACGAATGTTTGGTTTTCGAGCCCCTCGGAGAATAATCTCATTCTTGATTTTTAATCCATCTTTTGGCTGCTTTGCGAAACATGTATAAACACGCCACCTCTTGTCTGTTTTGTAAAACACATGTGTGACACCTATGGTTTGGTTTTATAAGTTGATTTTATCGACAATAGTAACTGTCTTTCGGCCCCTGTTTGAGCGTTTAAAAGTTTACCGTTCTATTTTGGCATACTTCACAATTACCCTGTCACTGCGCGAAAGCTTTTTATTTATTTCCGTCAAAAATGCGCGTATAAACATTTCGACATTTTATACTTTCTCGTCTATTTTTTTTTAGTTTTATATTGCCTATTAGTTGTTCCGTTAGGCTGTCAGCCGTTTCGGGACCTAATACTAATCAGTGTGGAAAAGGGTTATTCCGTCAACTGATTTAGATTTTCTCAACAACTATCTAAAACCGTTCATGGAATCCCATTATTACAAAAACACACTTATCGATTAATACATATTTCGATTGTTATTGAGTAAAAACGCATGTACCTTTTTTATAAAATCTTTACGCACAGTACCATCTCAGAACGCAGAGGAGAAAGATTCTCCAGAGATTTATAAAGCAATAGTTGAGGATAAGTTGCCCACAAATAGCAGAACAAATCAGGAAGGTATGTATTGAATATTTGTACACACTTAAAAAGTGTAAGATCAAATAACTCGATATAATTTGGCTGATGTAAGAATTCTACTCTATTTCATTATGCATTCGTGTGTGTGTTAATGGGAGCGGCATTAATATAGTTACTTAACGAGAATCCTGCTATAGATAAAGAAAATGTGTCTTAACATGCATATTGATTTTTCCTAAGCCTAAGGAAAAAGCGACAACATACATAAGCGTGCCAGCTAATGACGTCAGCATTGCCTAGGTACAGAAGAAAAGACTTAAATTTGCACAGATTGGAAAAAAAAACCACAGATTATTTATAGAAATTAATTAGGTCTAGTGGTGTACAATTTCTATATAAAAAGGCATGTGCAAATTATTTGATCTATTAAGTTGCAGCTCGTTCTAACCTCAACTTGTACTCAAAGTACGAGTGAAAGTCATGCTCAGAATGCACACACACACGTGCATATGTACCTACTACCCATACACACAAGCACACAATATACATATGTACCTATATTGAGCTTAATTGATGCTGATTAAAAGCAATTTTTGATATACGCTTATTTTAATCGGCAGCTTTATCAAACGACATGGTGAAGGAAGAGAATTATGTGCCTGATGGAGCCGATGAGGAAATGCTTGGCTCTGCAGCAGCCGATGACAAGTTGACCGAACGTAGGGATGAGGTCAAATTCATTAAGGGCGATCATCAGAATGGGGATGCCAAGATTGATATTGGTAACCTTAACGGAGGCAAGCCGGTAAGTGTTGAACTCCTTTTGTTTGAAGTATCCACAATTTCACCACATTTTAGGAATTCACTGGCATGAGCAAGGAGGAATTGTTGAAGTATGCCAATGATCCATTCTGGGTTCGCTTGCGCTGGATCTTCTTTGTGGGCTTTTGGGCCATTTGGGTGGCTATGTTAGTTGGTGCCATCCTCATCATTATTGGGGCTCCTAAGTGTGCTGCTCCTCAGCCGTTGCCCTGGTACAAACGTGGATTACACGCCAAATTTGGCCACGTGGATGCTGCCAAGTTGGAGGATGTTAAATCTGCTCAGAAAATATATGCATCTGGTGCCATTTATGAACTGCCCGCAATGCAAACATATGAGGTAAAAAAACCTGATGTGGAGGCTCAAATCAAGCGACTCGTGGATCTCTACAGGTCCAGCGATATGAAAGTCATCCTTGATATAACGCCCAACTATGTGAGCAAGGATTCACAGCTGCTTAAGGATGCCTTAATGAACGAGGAGAAGCGTGCTGCGTTTGTCTGGGTGAGTGGAGGAAGCAGCCCTCCAAATAACTGGAAAAAGGTTGGCGGCAATTCCAGCGCCTGGGACCAACTGGATAACAGCCATTATGTGCTGTCACAGTTCCAGCCAGGCAACTATGATTTAAAGATGAATTCAACGTTGGTGCGACAGGAATTTGGCAACGTGCTGCAGCATTTAATTGGCTTGGGTATCCATGGGTTCCGACTGAAAAATACCAAATTCTTCCTAGTGACTAATAATCTTGCCGATGAAGAGATCTCGCTTTCACCCAAGGATCAGAATATGGAAGACTACGGTTTCTATACACACACTCAAACCACCTTCCAAAACGGATTGGGGGATGTACTCTACGACTATTTGGGCTTTGTGAAGAACGCCTCAGAGGATGCTTTCCTTTCGGTGGCCGAGGACATTATCCGTCCAGATGCCTATGAGCTGAGCAATTCGGGTCAATCCCTTGGCGTCGATCTACCCATGTATGGAGACTTCATGAAGACTATCAGCTCTTCCAAGTCAGACAAGAACTTGACACAGCAATTGGAACGAACTTTCAGAGACACTGGCAATGCCAGTTGGTTGCAATGGAACTTTGCTGATGTGTACATTGACACATCCTCGCATCCCTCAGCTCTAGCGCTGTTCATGTCTCTATTGCCTGGAGTTCCTGTCGTGCCAGTGGATTCCATTGAATACTCAAATGTCAATCAGGATACCTATAGCCATATACATGAGATGCGTTTGTCCCCATCCTACATGCATGGCGAGTTGAAGGCCTTCGAGTCCAACAAACTCTTCGCTTACTCCAGGTAACCATATTAAATTAGCTTGATCATAATTCCATTCTCTAATCATCTGCTTTCCTTACAATGCTATCAATTTAAGGCAAAGGTATCAAACTCTTAGGACTTTTATTTAATATTTATGTTAATTCTTTTCTATTCCGAATGATAATGTGATCTTTGTAAATTTTCAGAATCAAGTCTGGCAGTCCCGGCTTCTTTGTCATCTTCAATCCCACCGATTTGCCGCAGACAAGCAACTTTACTGCTGACCACAAGCTGCCCGAAAAGATGACCGTCTCCTACCTCAGTGAGAACTACATTAGCAATGGATCTAACTTGGCCCATTCGACTAAGGTTAATCTCAACGAGTTGAAGGTCTCGCCGCACTCGACCATCGTGTTGACATATGTTCCGGTGAAGACCGAGTAAAAACTATGAAAACTATTAACAAACAGCACAATAAATATAAATCGTTATAATGCATAATAAAGTATTCAACTGCATTCCAACCGTTGAGATTTAAAGCCGCTAAAATAAAAAAACTAATTCATATTTAAATGTATGAAAAATAAATTGAAATACATTTTATGTGCTTTCTAAGCCATTTGCTTAAACAAATTCAATAAATAATCATTGCTTATATTTGAAAAACTATCGTTTAATTTGAACATTAACTAAAACACCTAAGATGGATGCTTTGTGCACCTTTAATAATTCTCTATTTCATCGGTTTCTTAGGCAGGTGAATATACAACTAAAGACCAATATTATGTATTCAAATTGTCATATCATAAAATTGTTGTCAATCAATTTAGATTTGTCAATAATTCGGCATTGTCCCATCTTATCTTCCATTCTACTGTTCGTTCCTGCGATTTATCCAATTTCATATCGCGCACTATCTTTCAGTGCGATGATTTTTGTTATGTATAAATGAAAACGTTTGATATTTTAATTAATTTGACCACCGATCTTCTTATATATAAAATTAGTAGTTCGTTAGTTAGTCCCTTGAAGGGAAAAATGGGAAATGGACCCAATCAATAAAATAATTTCTCTTAATCTTACTTATACTTATAGTGATTTTGAGGGGGACGTGTGTGTTGGGGGGGGAGGACCCAGGAAGGAGGCCATTTTGCTGAAACCATTGAAATAAGTAAATAGGGCAAAGCGACCGTTACGACGACGGCAGCGGACAGCAGAGTTGCCAGTACCCACGACAAAATTGTAGTTCTAAAAAAGAGGCGCTAGCAAACAAGAGGTGGCGCCAAAATTGGACACACCTGACAACTCTGGTCACCGAAATCAAGCGACGCCGAAATTTTTTCGCTTGGACAACTCGAGAAATAAACTCGAAATTTAAAATCGTTGAAATTTTCCATAGATTTTTTGTAGAATTTTCCCTACCATTCCTGAACTTTCCAGACGTTTTGGGACTCATTTGAAGGAACTAGGCCCCCGGAAGGGCTACAAAGACGAAAGATATGTCAAAAAAATCCTCTTGAATTTATCTAATTTCGAATTTCAATATTTTTGCAAAAAAAATCGGTTCTTACTTAAAAAATAGCTTTCTATTTTATTTTTAAATACGCGCGCGTTGCCCGTTCATGCTTTCATTTTTAACATGTTCGCGGTCTCTTCTTCTTCATCAGCAAAGTGACCGGCCTGTGCATTGGCTAAAGTGGCGTTGCCGTATCGCCATAGTACTTTTTGGTGGCCACGCTGCCATAGGAAATATATTAGGACTTTTTTGGCACTCGCATGTTAAGTAACAGCATGTTTGTTTCAGAGCGCACTGTTAATTAACATTACATTTCATACAAGTTTGGCGCTCATTTTAAATTAAATTAAATCGACCCAAACTACAAAAGATATTTGAAATTGGCTTTGCTTTGTTGAAAACTTTGCACCCCATGAAAGAAATTGCAATGGAGAAAACGCGTGTGGCATACACGAAAATATTTCTGAGTTAGTAAGCAGCGGGTGTGTGGAGGTGTGTTTGTGGCCAACTTTGAGATCCAAATAGTTAGCATAACAGAAAAACAAAAGGAGAGCGCAACCACAGACAAATAATCAAAATCGACAAAACGAAATGAGGCAAAAACAAAGCGGCTAAAATGTTTTTAGTTTTGCCAATGGCAATGGCAGCCTGGGGAGCATCCTTGCGAAAGACGAACACAGGGCCAAAAAGGATATGTGCACGTGCTAATGTGATTAGATACACACACACACACTCATATGGATATGGTTGGCAAGTTGTTAGAGGCAACCGCAACATGAAGTGCAGTTGATTGCGGCAAGCCAGCTACAGGAACAAAAACAACATCAACAACAACAACAAGAAGAAGACGAAGAAGATGTAGAAAAAGTTTAGCATTTCTATCTGTGAGATGCAAACTATTGTTGCGCAGGTCATCATCATTATCAACAGCAGCATTGTCATCATCATGGAAAACTTTTGGTCAGCCCGCTGTGCATTTGTATCTGGGAAAAGTATCTGTAAGATACAGTAACAGTTAGAGAGATACATGCATACACACTCAACTTGCACTTGCAATTATTTTCGTCGCAACAACTTTTCCATCAGCAAGTCATCAAACGCAGACTTCAAACATCCCTTCTCTCCGAAACAGGCACGAGTCAAGCCGCACTAATTTAATTGCAACGTGCAACATGCGGTGACCGTGCAACGCATCCCCTCACCATAAGACTAGCCAAAGGTAGCCCTTTGAAGCATATTCGAATTTAGCATTTGTTTCGATTCGGAATTATACTATACGATATGTTCTCGATCTCGATCAGTACAAACGGTACTTTAGCTTAAGCTAGATGTTTTTCTCAATTGAATTTAATTAATTGAATTCATTGTAAAATTCATTGCAAGTGACAGCTTGATACATTTCTTTGCAAGTCTATAGAGTTTACACTCGATCAAATATTCTATCGAAATCTATTTACATATGTTTCTGTTTAAATAAATGATTTCTTGATTCGATTTGACACTTTGTCAAACGCTGAGAATAAATGAAAGGCAAGTTGACATTTAATAATTGCTCTGCAGATACATTATACGTTCTGCAATTGAAAGTTGAATAAAAATAAAAATACCTGCTACATTCTTAAAGAAAAATAGCAGGACTTCCGGATAAAGAGACTTTCAACTATCGTGGATATGCAAAACTATCTGACAGATACTTCCCGCAAAGCTACAGCAAAGTACTATCTGTAATAAACCGCAGACATTAGACAAATACTGGCATCTAAAATCTTATCTAACAGAAGCTTTTTACTGAAGCTAAAGACCAGCTAAACGACAACTGTAGCAAAAAGTACAGGACAAAATATTAAATACGTTATATTTCTGGAGCAATAATAAAATTTAATTGATTGGTGATATTATACATAATCTATATTTATACAATTTTTTAATGCAAAATTAGCTTATAGTTTAAAGAAATTACCCTCAAGTTGAGCAAACATTTTTAAGGCAGCAGAAATGATCAATGTATGTGGGTTAAAGATACATGTGTAAGCTAAATGAGGGAAAAAGAGCCTTCAAAAATAACAGGCAAGGATTGTACACAATAACGTGCAACAGGATCAACAAAAACAACACTTCATTGCTAATTTGTATTGATTTTTTATCGCGTTTCGCATTTGGGTATTGTGTTGTTTTTGTTGCTTTTGTTGTTTGTTTGTTTTGAACTTTCCCATGCATAAATTTTGCATATTAATTGGAGCGACTGTTGGCCATCTCTCAACGTATTTCCCCTTTTTTTTCCTGCTCCTCCCTGTCGCATATCCTTTGCTCGATTTGTCTATGTGGGCGTCACTCTTATTAGTTGGCCTAAAAAACGCCATCAGGCCTTGATTAACATTTTGTGCACACAAATGACACCCAAATGCGTTGAGGCTAAATGAGTTGCATCTAATTGAGTGACAAGCAATAACAACACCAACAACAACCACAGCAACAGCAACAACACTTTTGGCAATGTCCATTTTCACAAACTGTGCCAATTTGTTTTAAAATGCATCAACCAGGCGCTTAATCAGCCCATGCCACAGATTTCAAATCCCACCCAGATTTGTACCTTCGTCCATTTTCATCTTTTCATCTCCGTAGCGCCTGTTCCCGACTGTTTTTCAATTTGCATGCAAGCGTAAAGTTTTCACCCAAACTCCAATATTACCCTTGGCCTCCACCTTATGCCCTTGCCGCCCTCTCAGTTGGCTGGTTAAAAGGTTTTGTCCTGTACTGCTTTTTATATGCAGATTACCTTTTGTATCTGTATCTGAGATACTGCGCAAGTGTGTATCTTTACTTTTTTTGGTTTAAGGATCGTGTTTTAAATTACTCGACCGACCATTTTGGACAAGTCTGAACCATGCTTTTGGCACTCAATTTGTCATTAAGCTCAATTTGTTGGGCTTCTGCAACTTCTCAAATTTCCTGGCAGCAATAAAAAAAAAAAGAACAACAACAACGAAACAAACGAACGAACTAATCAGTAATAACGAAAATGGAGAAAAAAGGCGATAAATATTTTGAAGATCACTCAACGCCTTCAAAAAGCAGTGCTGAACCTGAAATTGAACTGAAACTGAACGATGACAAAAAAAATATAAAAGAAAGAAGATCGTAAACTGCTTGTTGTGTATTATTTCTTACTCACGAGCTCTCGTTTAATTCACTGTTATTAGGGACTCTGAACTAATCAACTTTGATGTAGAATCCATTATGTGCAAATGATCCAAAATAACTACCTGTAAATTAGAGAAACAAAGTCATCACTACCTTTTCAAATGCTGTGGCTATAAAAAGTGGTAAGACTGGTGTACAAAGAAACAACTTGAACAAAGTACTTAGCATTGAACTAAGAATAAGCATACCAACTTTCTCTATTTATTATTCCTTCCCTTCCTTGCAATCGAATGTAAAGACATTTCCAATTGCCAAAGTAAAATTCTCAATTAATAATCTAATGACTTGTATTAACTGAATATACATGTGTTCAATGTTCAAAGTAATTAAAAACGCATTAAGCTACACTGGAGCGAGCTCGACAGAAGGAGACCCTGTACTTATGGGAAAGAACAAAAAGTGGTGGCACGGCAACGCATTTCTTAAAAAACCCTAATTAAAAAAATTTTTGAGTGCAACGTGACTGTTCTTCAATGTTGCGTACCAGAGATTTCAATAGATGGCGCCACTTTGAGGACATCAGCTGATAAGCAGAGAGGCGTGGTAGCGCTAGCGTCTCTTCTTATTCCTTTTGCCAGAAGCTGTGCAACATTGTTAGTTGAATAACTTCCGTGTTTATCATCCTGTCATCCTGACACTGGTGCCTCTAGCTCTTATAGTCTCTGAGATATAGGTGTTCAAAAAAGGGACAGACAGACGGACAGATGGACATGGCTATATCGACACGGCTGTTGACGACGATCAAGAATTTACATACTTTATAGAGTCTGCCACGCCTCCTTCTGATTGTTAAGCACATTTGCACAAGCTTAATAGACCTTTTGTACTTTTTTAAAGTACAGGGTCTAAAAACATGTAAGAGGTATGCAGTTGACCCATTTCTGTTTGCTGCACTTAAAAATACCTTGTAATCACATACAAAATTACACTGCCTTCGTTTTACTATATACATGTAGTCCTCGCATTGTATATATATGCATAAAATTTTTTAGTTCTAGGATTAGTTATTTGCAGTTATTAAGTGGAAGTGACATCTTGAAAATTAGTGGTATGTAAATTGACATCAGTTCAGATTCCTTTTGAAAATGGGAAAGTTAAAGATTGACAAGTCCTGAATGACAGCCAAGCTACCCTTTGTTAATCAAAGTACAGGAAATAAAATAACGTTGACTGCGGTGTGGCATCGTCACTGCTGGCGTCTGTGGTTGATAACTCAAATTACTTTGTTGGCAAAGAGTAATGGGAAGGGGCACTCAACAGTCAGCACTTACCACTCAACACTTGGAATTTGTATTTCGCATTCTGTATGCTGTATGCAGCATGCGGCATGCAACGGCGTGACGTCTAAGTTACAGTGCGTCTTGAAATGACAACGGCGACAGCTAAACGTCAATTTGTATAAATGTACGAATATGCCACCGTTTGGTTTTTGCGGCGAATATGATAAAAATAAAACGGAACAGAGGTTGGTGATTGACCAGGGAAAAAAATTAACACGATGGATGCGGGGAAAGCAGCGAAGAGTAAAGCAAACTGAATGTAAAGTTAATCGAAGAGCGAGTAAGTGAGAATTCTCACCGCAAATCATAAATAAATATTTACCACTCTTTATTTATTTTTCCATTCCACAAGCACTTTTCTTGTCGTTTATCGTTTGTCGTTTGCTTTTGCCCTTTTTTGTCTTCTCGGCCTTCTCTGAGCGGGCCCAAATGATAAACGGGTTTTGTTCCGCGCATCTGGCAGATAATTTTCTTATAGGAAAAGGATCTTGCGCGGATTTACTGCATTTAAAAAATTCTTTCCAAATGTTGTCAATTAAAGCACAAAGTGTTATAATTAAAAATTATTATTATTTCATCAAATTATTTCAAACAAACCCTAGATTGTACATGTAATAAGATGATCACATATGTATAATGTAATTACATGAATTTGTTCATAGCACAGGTTGCATCCACTATTAGCCTTTTCTGCGAATTATGGACCTTGATGGACGGAAGCTTTTAAAATGTGATTAGTGTGAAACGAATGAGGACATCTCTCACTCAGAGTCCCCAACAATATGCCCCTGGGCAGCTGACCAACCGATCCGACCTAAATCAACGCCATGCAAAGGCAATGCAATCACACAAGATTCTCCAAGTCCATATGTGCATACGTTGTGTCGATCGCGGGGAGAACGACTTTGATCAAAGATGCAAGCGTCAATGTACGGCAACAAAGTTGCTCCACTTAAGTGCTTGACAGAGTGCAAGAAAGAGAGCTGCTATCCACACAGAAAGAGAGGGGAGAGAACCGCAAAGAGCACGAGAGAGAATCACAGCATGATATGCAAGTTGAGTGTAGCCGGTAAAAACAATGCCGATCCATGCGCTCTCTCACTATCTCTCTTCTCTCTGTTTCTGCCTCTGTCTGTATTTCTCTCCCTCTCTCTATCTGACACTCTATTTTCATCTCTTTTGTGCTTTTGTGCTCTACGTGCATCAACAGGGTCTATGGGTTAGTCATTGTTCGTTTTTTGAACTTTAAGTTATCATTTCAAGATTAACTATATAAATATAATAAAATAAATCGATTTTCTAAATTTAACAGCAATATTTGTATTCTTTGAAAATTTAATCTGAATTTCTTACTTAATAAAATAAATAAAAAATGTACATAACAAATTATAATATTATATGTATAACAATGAATATGAATATGTTATGATAAATAGAAAACGATGATCTCTCACTGGTTTTAAAATCTTTAATTAAATATAAACTTATTTCTTATATCTATTGAAAATATTTTTTATTTAGTTACTTAAGTTTGTTTAGCGCGCTATATACATATAAAATAAATAAAAAATTCGATGTACATTTTTAACGAATAAACCACAATTGAAGTAATGGTATACTTTTATGATATATTTGTAGTTATATTGTTAAAAAGCAAACAATTAAAATGAAACCATATCTTTAAAATTAAAATATTAATTAAATGTATTGTTACCATTTTTTAATACATAGAACGATAAGAAAATGAGCCGATTTATTTTAAATTAATATATTAGTTTAATTTCAAGTAAGCACATATTAACACAGAGAACGTTTTTAATATAAGGAGACCCACTATTTTAGATTACAAATTAAGCTTTATTTTAAGTAAGCTTATTTTAATATAAGATTTGTTTAGTAAGTGCATTCCCCTTGTTTCGTAGCGCATTCATCGTTCAACTTGCACACTTTTTTTCAAAATGCACCCATTTGCAAATACATAAAAGCAATGCCAGAGGCCAGTCGGTAGTCTTCAGTCCGCAGTTCCCAGTCGCAGAGTCGGTAATCGCCCAGTTCACAGTTGTCAGTTGGGAGTCAGCAGACCCCGTTGAATTCCAATAAGAGCACATGTTGAGACATTCGAATGGACGGTCGTGGTTTGCGGTATCTGTGCTCAAAGCTTCTACAACCAGTTTGCTTGCAACGATCGTCCTTAACGCTTGTATCGCACGCTTTGCAGCATTTTTAGCGGTTACTCCGTTCGCATTCGCAATCGTTTTCGCAATCATTTCGTATCCGTATCCGTATTCATAAGCGTGAAATGAAAGTCCGGTTGTATTTGTTTTTGTGATTATTGTGTCTGTGCATCCATGTCTGATCTCCGTCTCTTCATTTTAATATATAGTAGAAGAGTAAGTGGTTATAAATCAAGTGATTAACATACATATAAAACAAATAGTAAAATTTGCAATTGAAATAGTCGGCAAGCTTAGAAAATATCGTCTGAAATTCTGAATTCTACATCACGAACTTCGCGCACTCAGAGAAACAATCGAACTGCATCTTTCTCTCCCCTTCTCTCTCTTTCTCTCTCTTATTTGGCGTGTCATTCAATCTCTCTTATATAGTCACTTGTCTCTTTTGGTTTTAGGTTATGCAAGAAAAGCACATCTCGAATATATATTTTCGTTTTCTTAAAAGTGCAGCAATCTCGAGCAACTTTGGAAATTTATGGCCGCATGCCAGGCGCGATTCTCTCTAAATCTCTTTCGCTTTATCTCTCCTCATCAATTTTTTTGTGGTAAGTAAACATTGAATTATGTTACAGCTGTCTACTCCTTGCACTGCATCTTCTCCCCGTTTAACACATGGCCTGGATGTTGCAATTGCCTAACCAAAAATCCGAGAGCCCACACTCACTAACAATACACGTAGAGTGACAGTAAAGCTCTAGTAATTGGCATCTACTTGGTATCAAAGAAATGTTCTGTCTGATGGGGACTTGAAAGTTCGTTTTCAATGCCGAAAAGGAGACAGGAAATAGTAATGCCAAACAAGTCATAGTTTAAATTTGCATTTGCATTCAAGTGAAATTTAAAGTGTGGCCACAAATCACGGGCGTACTCAGCTTTGTGTGAGGGGGAGGGGGGGAGGGTGGTTTTTAAACTATATACAACATTATAAATTATTCGTATATTGTATACAACAAATACAATAATAAATATTGCGTTACTTTTGAGTTGAAGAGGCAGAAAGCAAAATGCTAGATAATTTGTATCACAATAATCACAATGAACTGGCCGTACGTTTAAAGTAAAGGGGCTTCTTTTCGTACTTAGTAAACAAACGTACAAAATCCCTTAACATAGCATCCACCTAGTAAAGAAAGCACCTCCCAAAATTAACTACTACACATATTTCAAACTGAAAACTGTAATTTTCTTGACAAGTATTACGTTCCAACATCGCTTTTGAATTATAAAAATTAATTTACATAGTTATTTTATTTAATTTCACGTGAATCTGGATTCTTGGCCTCAAAGATTGTATGATTGATTGTATGATATTAGGATACGAATATGTAATGCTGACACATAAAAAAAAACTCTTACGCAATTGGAGGACAACATCGTTCGTGCTATAAATGACAAACTAACAGTAATTAAACAAAAAAATGCAGTAAGGTACGGTGGAGGAATCTCGACAGTAGGAGACCCTGTACATTTTGAGTGCAAGGCGTTCACTATAGATTGTTCTTTAATGTTGCGTACCGGAAATTTCAATAGATGGCGCCAGTACGAAGATATCAGTTGACAAACACAGAGGCCGCTAGCGTCTCTTCTTCTTCCTTTTGCCCGTAGCATTGTTAGTTGAATAACTTCCGCGTATATTAACCGATTTGAATGAAGTTCAAGGTGCTGGCATTAAAGGTGCTCTTGTAATTTGACTTTGAAATTTCGTTTTTCTATTTCCGGGGCGGAGGGGGCGTGACAAAAATCTAAAACAAACTTGATCAATGCAAGATATAGATAAACGTTCATTCCAAATTTGGTGTCTCTAGCTCTTATAGTCTCTGAGATCTAAGTGTTCAAAAAAGGGACAGACAGACGGACATAGTTATATCGGCTCGGCTATTGATGCTGATCAAGAATATATATACGACGCGTCCTTCTGCCCGTTACGCACATTTTTTTTTAACAAACTTAATAGAACCATTTGTACTTTTTTAAAGTACAGGGTCCAAAAATAAGTGACGCGAGCTAGTGAATAGATACAAAATAGCTTTGTAAATCTTAAATGATTTCATACATCAGTTTTTCATAGCATATTCATTGTAAAGATAAAATTAATTCTTTAAAAACAAAATTTCAAGATTGTTCAGATATTTTCGATATAAGTGCATACATCTTATGCTACACATAGCTTAAGCTTTAGACTTTTTTCTACAGTAAATATAACCGTTGATAAATAATTTTTAGACAGCCTACATCAAAGTCACATACACTAATGATTTCCATAATCAACTAACCAGTTTCTGAATACATGTGCAAATAGTTGATTTGGTAGAGTAAGAATGGTTTTCAAATGACGGGCTTAACTTTTACATGTTTATCCTCATATCTCTACATGGAATCGGAGGTATAGAGATCGCAATCTCAGATCACGCTCCAAATGATCGCCAGATCGAAAGTCAGTACCTTCCCTGTTGTCGTTCGACACATAATTAACTAAATAGAATTGCTTTTGGGGTACTCCTCTACACTCACCGGGTGCTCACTGGGTACTCACAGGGTACTGCCTGGTCACTCATTTCCACTCAGTGAGTGCTCTCTGTACACATACAAATTAGCGGCGACATGCGAGATAAGCGATCGCCTGCACTGTTTAAATACAGAGAATGTTAGAACAACATTTTTCCGTGGCCGGACGTAAAGAGAAGGCGAGTGTAGAGGCGCCTGAGAGTGGGGGAGATATGAGAGAAGAGGGCAAAAAAAATGGCACAACCGTGTTCGTTATCGCGGATCTTTAATGCTCAATTACCGCGCTCTTAAATAAATCGTCAACTCTTTAGGAGTCAGCAATTTAACGCGAACACTCTTTGTTTTTCTTCTTATTTCATTTCCTGTTTTATTTAAAATCACAATTTATTTATACCTCTAAAATTTCTCGATTAAGACATACACTTGTCGGACGTACTCACTCTTTTTCTAGGGGTCTAACCCTAACTTACACACGCTTTCTTTCTCTTAAAATTCGTCAAAACTTGTCTAGACTTAAGGCAAATGGTGATTGTCAATTTCATTTGTTTACTGTCGTGCAAATAAGACTACTAAATTAATTAAAACCTTATGGGGTACGTAAATATAGGTTACCACAACGTAAATATAGGTTCCATCATTCTTTCCGTTGAAGTAATGGAAAATGTCTTTTGTTTTATTGAAGAAGTTGAACTTTTTCCAGTTTTTATGGCTTGAGTCCAAGTTCTGTTTAGACCCTGTACTTTAAAGAGTACAAATTAAGTTTGTCCAGAATATATGTGCGTGGAAGGATGCGTGGCAGACCTCATAAAGTATATAATTATATTCTTGATCGGGACGACTGAGCTGTCCGTTTGTTTCTATGCAAACTAGTCTCTCAGTTTTGAACTATCTTGATGAAACTTGGTACATAACGATCGGTTAGAAATCAACATTTATTATGAAAAACTTTTTTGTTACTCTCAGGATTTTCAGGATTTATGCTATAATATTTTAGCAGATTATGCGTTTTGAAAATTAGAACAATTTTTCATCAAAAAGTTAATTTCCAACTAATATCGCTTAACACTTTATTTAAATTTTAAAAAGATTTCTAGGTAGTGAAAATTTTAGATAAAAACTAAATTAATATTAATAACAAAAATGTATTTAACTTTTCTTAATAAGTATAATATAACTTTGTAATTAAATCTTTTAACAAATTACTTTAAGATTTGTGTATTATGCCACCAAGCATATGTTTGCCTTGGTTTTTTTTTTATTAGATTTCGGATAGTTTGCATTTCCTTCGCAACTGTATGATGAACATTATGAATTACATATATTAATGAACATCATAAAAGGCAAAGTAGGTGATACTGACCTACTCGGAAATAGCTCTGATAACTCCTGCATTTCTATTGCAAATCAGATGAATATGTACACATATACTATGCCTCAAGCGCCAACAAAACAAGTGTCTCAAAGAGTGCGAACAAGATGCATAATGAAAAAGGGCACACAACAGAGGTAAAAGCAAAATAATGAGAGAAGGAATAATAAGATTAAAAGAAAGGAAAGAGAAATGCCGGCAAACCAAAAATAAAAGAAACTGCGCAAAGCAACTGGAAAGAGTCGACAAAGCTACAAAGTGCAGCGCTGGCGATAGCAGAAGCAACAACAGCAACAGCAACAACAATGACAGTAACAACGAGAGCAGCAAACAACCAATGTGTATGAGGCTGCCTATGTACAAGGGAGCGCCTGCATGTCTGCGTGTGAGCTTGTGAGAGGGGCACCGGCGTTGTTTTTGTATGAGTGCAGTGTGTGTGTGCGTGTGTGTGTGTACACCCCAAAAGCATTTCTCCAAATGCAGCGACGTCTACGTAGACGTCAACGTCAACGTGGACGTCAACGTCAGCGTCATTTGCTCTCTCGGCTTTTTGGTTCCGTTTCGTTGCCCGTTGCATTCAGTCGCATGTCGATAGCCAAACACAACCAAACAACACATACAAATTCGCACAAACACAAACTTACACACATATACCGACACAAATGTACACACATACAGTGATGGACAGTCGCTGCCAGCTGCGCTCGGCAAATTTGAGTTCTTTGCATCCGCGTCTTGGGGCCCAATGTGAGTTGCCTTGCGCACGCCAAAGATTTCAGATCGAACAGCAAGCAGTAATCGCAGTCTCAGACGAAGCAGAAAAAGCTCAGCTCTCCAAGCGCGCGATTCGCGAACCGTTTTTAAGTGTGAAAGAAAAGGCCTTCAAATAGAGATCGATCTTAATTAAGTAGTCGCAATACATAACTAAAATTAGTTAGTTATCTGAACTCAAATTTTTTCTTGGCGCTTAATTTATTGTTGTTGGGTCTCGTTTTTGCCGGCGGCGATCGCTCGAAAAATTCTAAAGTGATTTTTTGTTTGTTCTGTGGCAATATTAACTGGATTAAGAGTGAACCAAATATTTACAAGTTTAACTAACTCAAACCAGTTACAACAACTCATAAATTATTCGAATACATATGTATATGTGTGTGCACAACGAAATATTCAAACATATTATAATATAACACTTAGTAATAAAATTTCGAAGTTTAATCAACAAGAATATTCATATTAATATTTAAAATAAAATACAAACATAAACTTATAACAAATAAAATATTAATCGATTTCAAACTACACACTTTAGAAGGTAAAGAATAATAATTATTTTTCAATTTTCTTGTCAGATTATTTTTATTAGGGTTAATGTAGAGATGTTTATAAAGTTATTAAAAGTTAAGTTAACCTACTCATTAGAAATAAAACGATAGTCAGAGGATAAACGAATATCCCCTTTATTTCGTGACAATATTTGAAAAATCTATGGAAGATGGTTAAACAAAATTATTTTTTGATTGGCGAAGTTTTTATTTAATGTTACTTTACGTCTCTATCTTTCTTCAAAAAACGGAGAAACTTTGAAGTTTTCGATTCTAAAAAGTAAACAGCTGTCTCAATTTAGGTAACTTCGAGTTTTTCTCTGTATCGGGTGTTTACAATATCTAGATTTGACTGTATGTATGCATATAACATGTTAGATAAGCTCCTTTTAATATAATATATCCTCAAAGTTGACTCCGCCTTTAAAATGTAACCGATATCCGTAACAAAATATCTCATCACCTTGTGGTCACGTTCAGTGTGGGATATTGTAATGATAAAATATATTAAAACAACATTTTTGACTGCTTTTTTATTTAATTATTCGCCCACATGCAATGCGAAGCTGTAAAAATTTCATAATTTTACTAATAGAATAGAATTTTGAATAGATTGTAAAAAAAATGGTCGAATTGCAACTAAAAACGCCCCCACAATTGTCGCTCTATATATCCGTGAAGAACTTTAAAAACAATATTGAAAAATTCTTGACCATAATAAAAACAAATGCAATTTGTTTGCCAACTCAAACGAAGCGTTGCGAACAGCACCTAAATAGTATTTTAATAAGCAAATGTTGCTAAAGTTTTCCGATTTATTTCGTTTTGTTTTGTTCGAAAAATTTAAAATATGCGTAAGCCAAGCCGACAACGATTACATCAGCGGCAGAAAGCGCTATGAGAGTTTTTCTCATTTCGAAAATAATGGAATATTTACAGCTGCAACTTGCTGGGGTCTGTTAGCCTTGCGAGAGAGCGTGGCGGCATGCCACATCAGAATTGTTTATTAAAATCGAATAGTTCTATAATTTATAAATACATTTCAACATTCAAGTTAATCAAATATTTGTCTTCTTCGTTTTGCAGGCAATAAAAAAAATTTAAAAACCAAATTTATTGAATTCTTCAATGCTGCGAATAATCAAATTGTAACTGCATAAAACACATTTAAATTCATGAATATTATCAAATTATCCGACAATTACAAATTATTGAAGTCCTCCAACATACTTATAAACTATACAAAAGAATATTCAAATAAATTAAATAAACTACAATTTAAACCAAACTACAATTTATTGAATTATAAATAAATGCATATTAAACAATTTAAAAATAATTAAACATCGACATTTAATTAACAAGTTGATAAAAAAATGCATACAAATTGCTGCTAAAATTTAATTATTTTCAATTCAAATTTGCTAACGCCCACGGTAAATTAAGAAGACATTCATTGAAATAAACTTCTGTTTTTGGCATGGTTTCGGAGGAGAACTGGCATAGCGACACAATGTCCGACTCGGACATGATTGACTCCAAGAACGATGTGTGCGGTGGGGCATCCAGCTCCAGTGGCAGCTCTATTTCGCCACGAACACCCCCAAATTGTGCCCGGTGTCGCAATCACGGTCTGAAGATCACTTTAAAGGGCCACAAGCGGTACTGCAAGTACCGCTATTGCACCTGTGAGAAGTGCCGTCTCACGGCAGATCGTCAGCGTGTGATGGCATTGCAGACGGCACTGCGACGTGCTCAGGCACAGGATGAGCAACGTTCGTTGCACATGCACGAGGTGCCACCACCGTCGGGAACGACGTCTCTGCTGACCCATCACAGCCACCATCATCATGTGCATCCTCACGCCCACTCACATCATGGCCACGCCCACCATGCCCATGTGTTGCATCATCAGCAGGCATCAGCGGCGGCATCATCATCAGCACCACCGCCACAACCACAATCCCATCTTGGATCGGCTCACAATGGCTCGGCTGGCAGCTTACACAGCCACGCCCACGCGCACGCCCATGTGCATCATGCCCACATGGCAGCCGCTGCAGCCGCTTCAGTGGTGCAACAGCATCAGCAGCAGCAACAGCAACATCATCATCACAACACCCACCACCAACTGCAACAACCACATCAGACATCTTCTTTGAGATCTCCGTCACACAGTGACCATGGTGGCACCGTTGGCCCAGCCACAAGCAGCTCGGGTGCTGGAGGCGGTGGCAGTAGCGGTGGTGCCACTTCCAGTAATGTGGCAGCCACATCCAGTAGCGCCGGCAGTAGCAGCTCTGCAGCTGGAGCCAGCGCTGGTATCAGCGTCATAACTAGCGCCGATCATCACATGTCCACAGTGCCAACGCCTGCACAGTCGCTGGAGGGTTCCTGTGATTCATCCTCCCCGTCACCATCATCTACATCGGGCAATGCCGTTCTGCCCATTTCCGTGTCCAGCACTCGCAAGAATGTGCCCCTGGGTAAGTGATCAATATTCAATATCGAATATCTTTAAAATAAGTTTAGAAAGTTTTTAAAGCAAGATTGAAGGTAATGTGCAACGCAAATTTTGTTAATTTCTTCTCAATATTTGATCGAAAAAAGTTGTTTATTTAAATTATACTGGATTTGATATTTAATTGAAAAGATTTTTGTTTGTTCTGCTGTGATCGTATAAAAGTTCTTTTATGAGCTACAAATCTTCCTTACCTACATTTTGAAAATCTTTTAGACATTATTATATTCTGTGAAATAATATGTATTCAATTGATATAGGCACACATTTGGCACATTTAAAATGCATTTTAGCCCTGTACAAATTTCCAAAGGACCCGAATGTTCTTTCCAATGTAGACTTTTGTTGACAATCGTCCTATCGAATTTCAGTATTTATTATCGATCATTCATAATCGAACTTATTTTTTATGTCTCGCTTTTAAAAGTACGAGGACTTAGTTGCGAATATTTAAAATGTAATCAAAGTTTTCTTCATCTTACTCGACTATCATTTGAGCAAAAAATATAATACATTAAAAAAAAGTATCTTGTTGGGCAGTGGAGCTTGATACAATAGTTGTTGTTGCGTTTCAGTTAATGTTAATAAATTATTAATTTTTATAGTATTTGTCAAAACAATCAGAGTAAATATTTAAAAAAATATGCCGCCTACTCATGGTAACATTTATATGAACTGGTTCGCCTGACAGATTGCACTATGCGACAGCGAAAATTCACCATCTCCATCTCTTTTGATACACATGGGTTCCCAGATGCCGGAAAACAACATTAAAATTTAGGATGAGTTATTTTTTCTATAATTTCTAGTGAACGGAAAAACCGATTTCATACATAGTTTTAATGGAAATTCTTTAGAAATAATCCAAAATGTAGGATTACCAATAATGTTCAAAGGCAATTTGATTAATCTCGTCAATATCTATCATAAAAAGAGGTTTTGGAAGGGGACAAGAAATAAACTAAAAATGTTGCATAGTGTATGCAAGTCATACATGTAGATGTCTTATTTAAGAGGTGGGGTTATATAGCTCTTAATAGGCTATTTCTTTGCAGGTAAATTTGGCATATTATTCACCAAACTTAACATTCAAGCCGAATGTGGAATTTAGCCTGTACAAATTTTAATAGGTCTCGATTGCTTCAGTATTTTGCTGTCAAGTGCATTTTCGCTGTTAACCCTTAATGCCCGGTCTTCACTGGCATGCATTCTGTACGATATCGATAACTTTCTAAAATAAGCATTTTGATGTACTCACTGTGCTGCATTTGCATTTCTGCATTTTTAATCAGCTGTCAAGCACAAACAAATCGTAAGAGAAAAAAATTGAAATATGAAATATGACATATAAATGATTCTAAGATAGTTGTGAAGCTTGAATCAGAGAAGGAGATAGTGCAAAAACAATGCAATGTCCTGGCAATCGTTTTCAACTTGTAAAAGATAGAACGGACTTAAATTTGAAGTGCTAAAAAGAAGTACACACATAAGTCTATGAGTCTGTTTGTGCGAAACCCCATTACAAATATAAGATCTCTTCTGACCACAGGTCCAACAGGTTATTTGTTGCCTCCTTATTCACCGTCGATCTGCAATTAATTTTCTGAAAATAATTCTAAAAACATATAAAAAAAAAAATAAAATAAAATAATAGAAAAATAAAATGGCAGACCCCATAAAGTAAAGCTTAGTCGATATAGACATGTCCGTCGGTCCGTATGAACGAAAGGTACTTAAAGATGGCAAGACTTAGAGATACCAAATTTGTTACAAAGACTTTCTAAATTTGTATGCAAAACAAGCTTTTTTAAAATTTTGCCACGCCCCCTTTGCTCACAAATCGAAAAAACTATACACCTCAAGCAATTTTACAACTACAGTCTTGAGATTTGGCACGTATGATCTGGTCCGGACCGATCGTCAATTTCAAATTTTGGCTGAGCAACCCCTTCTCCCACAAAAAACAAAAAACGATGACACGGACAATAAGAAAGCTGGAGATTTGGTATGAATTCGGCATGAATGATACTTAGGGTGATTTAACACCACTGTCAAAATTTGATCGCAATCGGATAGTAAACGCGGAAGATATTCGAGACAATTATTTCATATAGTAACGCTAATGTTTGGTGAGTGCGTGTGTATGGGCTCTGATATGTTTAAATACATACGTATTGAGTAGGTTAATTCTGTTTGCATGCATACGGAATTTAACATCGTCCTTTACTGCCACAGGGAATTTTGTGTCGGGCTCCCCGACTGAAGGATACATTTTGTTTTGTTTTTCTATCCTAGTGACAGCACTTTCTCGATTTCCCCAATAATTACCAAAAATCGAATAAAAAAAGGAATAGTCCTATCGAATGCAGTTGCATTTTGGTTAAATGCAAGTTTTTCGCACCACTAGCTCCCATTAGAAATGTATGGGGTGAAATGCAGCATTTGTCCAAAAATGCAGAAATGTAGAACGCAAGTGCAGTGAGAACAGGGCATAACATTCATGTACAGTTTTGAATTTGCTTGTGGAAAGTCAAACTTTAGGGAATACGATGCCGGATAAGATAATATTAGTGTTAAAGTATTTTAGAATTGTATAGATATTTATGAATCTGTTTTAGATTATTTAAAATCTGACTACGGGGTCAAACGAGCACTCCTGTGTTCATGCGCTTCTGACATCTTTGGGGCCACATATTACATATATTGAGTACAATGTCGTGTTAGTTGTGTCATTCATGCTACTTTACTTGGATATAATTATTTTAGTCAAGATTTATGTGTTTGTCTTGACTTAACATGTGTTTGTAACAGTTCTCTCGTGTGCTTTAGAGCCTACTCCGAGCATATTTAATTTGATATTTATGGATCACTTATTGTGCAAACCTACAAAAACATTTTTCAAAAAGAACAGAAAGATTCTCTGTGAAGTTGGCACACTGCCGATTTTGTTGTCATTCTCCTTAATATAGATTACAAAACTTGTACTTAAATAAGGGAATATACTAGCAACGTCATTACCGTCTCGGAAATTAGGCATGTACGCATTTTGTAGCCAATACTCGACCAGCAAAAGGCCTGTAACAAGAATGCATAATTAAACTTCAGTTGTTTATCATAGGGGCAACAAAGGTGGGAAAACGGAAAAGGGGAAGGACCAAATAGTCTGGACAGTTGTCAATGTCTCCCTGTAGATAATTGTTTTAAAGTGAACGCTGTACAGTCAATGTTTGCTTGTAAGATAAATAATTATTATCGGACTTTCAGCTGTCAACAGGTTCACTTTCAAATAAACATACATATGTTAATATAAGTAATATACACATAATTTTTTAATTTAAAAGCTTACATGTATGCATGAGTAAAAAATGGCTTAATTAGGAGCAACATCTCGAATGATCAGAGGGATATATTATTCCAATCACATTAAAGCTGAGACTTTTTTCATTAATCAAAATGTAGAGATAAGTGCACAGTCCTATGTATAAATCGGTTTATATTTTAGGCGCTCCCTGAGTTAATAATAATTTCCTCGCCTTGCAACAATGATAGACTATTTTATACTCTATAAATATTATTTGCAAGTAATTGCACTTAATTGAAGTATTGAATATAGAAGGTTGGAAGTTTTATATTATACAGTTGTGACTACATAAAACTTCTTGTAGTACCCATTGTACAGGGTGTCAATATGCACTTTAAATTGCAATAAGAATTCTTTAGCTTTTTTCTCGTCCTCCTTCGGCTAGCCCGGTCTATAATTAGACGCACAATGAAAGCAAATTTTGAAAGAGGAAACAAAATTGAGCATAGGCGCCAAATGTATCACTTTTATCTCTCATTTTTTTCTTTCTCTCTCTTTCTCTCTTTCTGTGGCAACCTTGAGTCCAACTCTCTGGCTCGTGGTTGCTCTTTCTGGTTTCTTAATGTCTTTCTGCCTGCTAAATGAGTGGGCAGCTAACGATATTCAACGTAATTTGCAACAAAGTTGCAGGCTAAAGAAAAAGAGCGAAAAAAACCAAACCCGAACTCAAACCCGATGCACCGACTACAAGTTTCAAGTACTCGTAAATGAGTCGGACGGGTTAGGTTGGAAAGATATTACAAGATTGTTTACAACAGGTTCGCAACCTGACGTATGTATACACATGCATACAGTGGGTACAAGAAGCTCTGTCAGCTACCGTAAGGGTAGAGGATAGAGTTATTGATAAAGAGTCAAAATGATCACTGTGGCTTCAATATTTTTCTATGTAGCCACTTTTTATCAAGCTTATAAACGACTCCTTGTAACTAAGTAGTTAAGTAGTCAAATTGAACAACTTTTATTTTATACTGAATTGAATTAAACTGAATGATATTATTTATTTGTTAATATTTTAAATAATTGATTATTTATCTGATCTGCTTTTAGTTTGGTACTCGTTTATATTTAATTGTAGATGATCATTTATTGCCATCTTATCTTATTATTAAACTGATTATATAGTTTTACATTGCTACACGAAATATTAAAGTGAACGTGTAATTGAATGAATTTGTCTATAGTTGATGATTTGTCATTATCCTTTAGCATTGCAATGCAATGCATTGGACAATTTCTATTTAAATTGTGATTTCGCCCATTGTGGCCTCGCTAACATCAGTTGCATTGTTTTTACACCCTTTCTAAATGATCGGTGATATCAGTTCGATTGTCCAAAGTGTCTGCACGTCCGCTAATAATAAGTACCCAAACCCTTTACGCTGATAAAGTAAAAATGTATTGGGATAGTACTCCCTTCTACTGTCTGGTTCGGTGTGATGATGAATGGTTTGTGTCGGACAACCACGACTGGCATTGACCAAGTAATTGCAAGTGGCAGTTGAAGTTGTGTACAATTTAATTTCGAATTTGCATTCTCTCTGTGAGTTTGTCCTGAGCAGCAATTAGGAAAAATCTAGCTAAATGAGCCGTGTGTTCAGACCGTCAATGCTCAGAATTGCAGATAGTTCTATAGAAGAGGCAATACCTATGTAAATAAGAGAAGGTTATGGGCTGTGTTTTTGCAGTGATTGGCTTCACTGCAAGCACCCATGGTTTCAAATTGGGAAATGGAGTTTCGGGACGGTTCGGGTGAGTTCGGTTTCGCATACCCGATAAAGCCCGATAAAACCCGATAAAAAATGTAAAAAAAATAATAAGTTTAGTAAATGTAAATTAGTGAGAAAATTTTCTATTATATTCGAGCCATTCTATTAAGTCGAGCCATTCCATGTTTAGTTATTAAAAGAATCAGTCATAAAGTTCGTTTGTTCAAGTACCATTGTAGTTCTTTCTAGCTTTATTTATAGATATTTATACCCTTGCAGTGGTTAATATAAAAACAGATTTCTTAAAACAGATCACTTGAAATGATAAATGAAACCACACAAACAGTTGATCAGTTAAAAGTTAAATATATTATTTTCTACATAGCTAAAATAAAGAGCCTAATACTTCTTGAAGCAGTCGTAGTCATATGGATTCTGAAGAATAATCAAGTACAAAATAATTGAAAGCATAAAAGTTTAGCCCCAGCCTAAATTAATCTTAATATTATGTTGAGTAGTTATAATATGTAAAAGTTGTCAATCGAAAAATTGAGATGGAATACTGTTGAACTAATCAAAAGAAAATAAAGATAAATAGTTAGAGTCTGTATACTAATAAAAGGCTACACATTTAAGCCCTATACTTACAGTTTAATAAAAAAAAATTAATATTTCCTATAAGAATTACAGATAGTATCTTTTCAAAAGTAATTTTTATTCGGTATATATGCAATTCTCTGGAATTATGTCTATATTGGCTTTATGTCGTTTTGAGGCTTACCGTCCTTCCCAACAGTTGGGTTCTATTCCTAGTCACGTAACTGCAGCTGCAACTACCGACTCTTTTTATGAAAATGCTTTTTTTTCTCTCGAGTTTAGCCTGAGCTTGGGTTTGGGTAGTTTAGCAGTCGTAAAAGTGGACTAACTCGCTAGGTTCGGCGTTGGATTTGGTAGGTTTGTAGTCTTTTCACGGGGTCGTCGTCATCGCCATCGTCTTGGGAATCGTTAAACGGAAAACGTCAAGTGGTTCAACAGTTCCCAGTTGGCAGGTTGGCTCTTCGACTGAATGCGACTGAATCGATAGACTTCGGTTTCAGTTAATTAATTTAATGCGCTTGCGCTAATTTCGGGCTCTTAAGACAGGCAGCTCTCTGGTCTTGGCCTGTCTTTGTACATCTTCTTAACCCATAACCGTAGCATATTTCGCAAGAAAACCTCAACAAACTTTGGCGCGCTCGTAAAAATAAAGTTGTAAAATGTGTTTTTGTATTGTTGATCCCTTTGTTTTTGTTTTTGTTGTTGTTGTGTTTTCGATTTCATTTCAAATGGCAGCCATATTTTGTTGCTGCTGTAGTTTGCATTTTTATTATTATTTCATATTTGAGGAAATGTGCTCAGGGGCGGTCCAGAGAGAGAGAGAGAGACAGAGAGAGAAAGATAGAGACCCCAGGCTCAGAACTTGACAGGTCATTTCGTTGCATAATTTATGAGATTTCCAGCTAATATGTTGGCATTACTTTTTAATACTTTTCGCCCCGACTATTGAAAGCCCGGATTATGCGCCAAAATTGCGGTTTAATTATGTGGCCAGAAGCCGTCCACAATTGACCGATGCCGAATCGCAAGAAAAAAAATTGTATGTGTACATATACTAATATACTAATACATATACATATATATGTAAATATATAAATTAAAAAAAAAAAACATAACAGAAACATATTTAACTTGAACTATAAAAGCATGTTTTGTGCAATTAAAGTGGCTTTTATGGGCAGAAAATTAGTCTAGACGAGGACAAGGCTCACAGGCAGTTGACGTAGGGCGCCAACGTATGTACACATGTATATAAGGATATGTATATATATTGACATATTTGTATGTACATGTATAAGTTGCAAACCAGCTGCAAAGACAAACACGAGTATATACTATTTTGGGGGAATTCATTGATCCTTTGCCTAAATTGGGTTGTCAAACCATGTAATGTTGAATGAAATTTCACATGTGAATGCTGGCATAATCAGCTCATATCCTGGAAGTCAAATTACAGCTCAACGGCCCATAATGATATGCCATTGTTCTATAAGCCAAAGCTGAAGTCAACCAACTTAACCAACCAATCTTCTTTTTTTTAACTCCAGCTAATTGAATTAAAGCGTGTTTGCAAAAATGCGGGCTTTCAACCCCATCTGGCGCCCCGCTTTTTAGGGCGTGACAAAAACATCAGATAGTTACGTGTTGAAGATCTGCAAAAGAACTGTAATGGCTTTGTAATGATTCGAAATTATAGAGTAGTCTGAAAAGGTTTCGTTTCACAGGTCTGAAGATGATGGTAAACTAAGTGCAGAAGTTGGAAGAGTTTTTTGAGGATGAAATTTAAGAAATGAAATTTAAGTTTAAATCGAAATATTTAGATCTTACTGCAAGAAATTTTTTTCTAATATTTTCAATGTCAATCAAATTAAATGTGGTCTAGTTTAACTTTGATTCATTTTCAAAAACTTAAAGCGAGTTGAAAATTTACATTTCTACTCATTTTTACCAATTTTGTAGGCTTTATCTATTTTGAAGCAGTTAACTGACCGTTTCCATCGTAAGTCAAAAACATACTAAAATGAATTCCTCAAAAAAAAAAAAAAACAAGCTGCTGTAATAAACTAAGTACTTAGCACTCTCTGGCAGATACTATCCATAAATATTTGTCGATGCCCAACGCCTGATATAAATCTGCCCCGAGCTTGTTGCATTTGCAGTTCGGCTGCCAGTTGCAAGGTTCCCCAAAGAATTCTTTATCCGAAGCACGATAAATTGCGTGTCTGCTCGAATGTGAACAGGGTTGGGGGCACGCACAGTTCACAGAGTTGCAGAACCGATAAGTGAGTGGCAACATAGATGCACAAATCTGTTGGGAGGTCTATAAGCGCCTCAGCTCAGCGTGTGGCATGCAACATTGCCATTAGCAATGCAACAATTTAACCTGTACAGTGTACACTCCAAAATGTGATTTAGCGCGATATACATAAATGTTTTCTAATGTTCATTTTTTAATTGTGATTGCGGGCTGCAAGTGGCGTCAAATGATTGGCAAAAGAATATTAAATAAATTATATAATTCACATTTTAATACAGCTCAATAACATTAGTATTCTATGAAACTCAACCACAACAAACTCACATAAAACACATACACACACACTCAGATGCTGTGTTTGTATGAATGAGGTTTTCGGTTACAACAGTCAAAAAGAAAGAAGAATAGAGAACTCTAGACTTAAATGAAAAATGAAAACACTTGACAATAATTTATAAATAGAACGAGTCCCACTTCAAGTCTACCCAGAGTCTGGACTTGGAGTCTGGTTTGTGGCAGGTCGACACACACACACAGATAACACACTTTTCAGTTAGCTACGAAATTGTTTCAATGATCAGCTGCTTTTAGACAAGTTTTATAAAAGTCAACAGGGTACGAGTGACAACCGAGTCAACCGGTTGGAAATTGTTGCCCCGCTTGCATTCCGAGCCATAACACACACAAGCTTAGATATGTCAATTACATTAAATGTAAATTAAATTTGAGCTGCGAATGCATTTGACCAATTGATTGACTCGACTCTCGACTGTGAGTCCTAAACAAAATTTGCACGTTTGCAATTGCTATTTAATGGCATAGGAGTGAAAAAAGATTTGAAACATCATCAAAATATGCAAATAACCAAATTATATTTTCCATTTATTTCTCAAATTTTTTATTATTATTATTTTTTTTTTTGAAATACAATATTTTAGACATAAAATTTGGGGGACGGGTCAAACAATTCGTCGATATACAAATTGAAACTGATTTAAAAATTTAAATAAATCAAGACACTCACTCAAAATTTCTGTATTTGAAATTATGAATTCACTTGCAGTTATTGTTGTTGCTATTTCCACTTCACAAATATGTCTGTAACTCAAATATCTATACGAAATTTCACATGAAATAGAAAAGTAGAATTAACTTTAATTCAGATTTAATGTTTAAAGAAGCTAGCTTTTCTCAACTTACTCAAAAACAAACCATTGACAATATGTTGTAGTATTCTGCAAATTATAAGTAATGGTAATTCAATTCATAACATGATTGTTGAGTTGAACTCATTCATAAATATGTATGGTTGTCGGGTATGCTTACCACGCCACTTCTTAAATTGGCTAAGAGATATAGACAGGTCTTGCACTTCCCCCTTTTTAAGTAGTCAACATGCAATGGGTATGTCAGGTTCCGACAGGCTTGCACAGGTGCGACAGCAAATTAGCAGGTAAAGGGTAGACAGTCATTAAATCATCTTTATTTTGCCAAGCTTTCTTGCATTTGATATGCAATCCAAACTCTAATTCCAATTCCTTGAGACTGAACTGGAACTAGTTCTTTGGGAGATTAGGAAAAATATTCTTTTATTTGCTTGCAACTAAGTAAAGTGTTTTTATACGCTGCAAGTGCTACATATGTATAATACCCGGCAATCGTCTTTACCTGCGGGCCCTTACAAACAATTTCATTTACGACCAGGACATGCCCCCTTATCCTATACAGTTTTTGGCTGATAGCCTGGACTTATTACAATAAATAACATACAGATATTTGCAATTGCATACAAAATCGCTCAAGAACAAAAAATAAAATAAAATAAGACAAAAGAGAGACGATAGTCAGTCATGTGTCACCTGCAGACATTAGTTTGTATTTTGTGGCTGAGTTCATTCATTCATGTTCACATTCACATTCACATTGTATTAATTAAAAACTTGTTCCAATTTTCATTAATATAAGCAATTGCGGAAACTACTAAAATTGTTGCAGAGGTTTTAATTACAAATTTAAAATAAATCTAACTTTAAATCGTAATTAAAATTGTTCAGTTTGATTTACTCCAATTAACATTGTGTGTTCTGGCTTTGATCTATAACACTTTGTATGCAAATATTTGCAAAATCAACCAAGTATAATTAACAGATTAATACACTTATCTAATTGCGACAACAAGGAAGCCGTTTAAAGTACTTCGTTGTTTAATAAGGGATCACTTGAATGTGAACGTTGAACCTATTTTAAAAGGTATAGGAACATCTGGGAACGTTTCAGTCCAGAGTGCCTGGCCTTTATAGGCAATTTCATGAATGGTCACAAATAAACGGAAACTTATAAATTATAAATGCAGCTAAACAATCAAATGTTAACTTACTTTATTTACATTTTATCACAACGCTTACACAAGAGTGTAACAATTCCAACACAGAATCGATGAGTTAAAATGAAAAGCTCTCTATTGTAAAACAATTATTACTTGATTAGAAATTTATGCATAAAAGAACCAAGCTCAACAATATCACTTTAATTTATTTTTTATTTAATGAACAATAATTAAATATTTAAAAGTCATTAACTGATCGAAATTAAAGTATTAATAAAACTTCTATAGTTTGTAACAGATAAAGATATGGGAATAAATGTATATAAAATTCATGCTAATGTCATCACTTAAAATTTAACATGGCCATTAAGCAACAACTACTTAAACAATTTATCTGTTTTTGTTGCGATCATTAAAATTGCAACGATTTTCCGAAGTCTTCCCACACGAGGCTACAAAATCAGCGGTTTCAACTAGGACCCAAAATGCTCACAGAAATGTGCCCATAAAAGTGGCCAACGACTAACAGCGAATGCTGCTCGCAATTTTAAAGCGCATTTTTAATTTATTTTCAACATTTTTACAATTCAAAAACACTTTTTGGTGCCACAGTTAGGCAGGCGAGAGTCTCAGACTTTCAGATGCTTTGGCTTTTGCATCAAAGTTGTAAATGTCGCGTTGAGTCGTAAATTTGAATATATGTATGTGTATGTTTGTAAATGTGGATGTGAGTGTGTCTGGATGTGAGTGTGTAACGCAAGCGGTGATCCAAGAAACATGCCCAGTTTTTTTTTTTATTGGCATGAAGGAAGTTGAAGTTGAGAACGTGCGCGCCTCAAAGGCAAATTACGTTGCGCAGACGCATTTAATGAGCTGACTTAGGTTGAGTTGAGTTAACTTAACTTGAGATGTGTTTTTATGATTTTTCTTGAATTGAGTATTTTCTTATTTTTTCTGCTTTTCCAATTTTTTTTTATTTTAACACAATCGTGCACAATTTTTTTTAAAGATGCAGTTGAAATAAGCTTGAAATGACTTTAAAATCATTAACGTTCATTTATTCATTTAAAAAGCGTCTAATCATCAAAATATTCATGCTATTTAAATAATACAATAATATTCTTATTTGAAAAAAAGAAAAAAATTGCTGATGACAGCTATATGATATATCCGATATTAACAAATTACATATAACAATACCAAAGACACAATCTGTGATTTTGGTTGGCTTTTCTCAAGGAACAAAAAAAACTTGGCATATACAATGTATATTATATATATACTTGGTCATATACACAATGCCCAGATCTAGTTTGCTCTAGAACTTTTCCACGCCCCTTTTCGTCCCGCAAATTGAAAAACACATTTCAAAGACGAATTACAAGGCCACGATTAATGCTGAGTGTTGGTACATATGATATTCACTATACTACGAAACTGTCCTAAAAATCTGTTGGATAATAAAGTCGGAAGTTATTTAACAAACAATTTTGCACAGCAATAGGAGAAGAAGATACGCTCGAGCTACAACGTGTTTACTTTTCACCACTATGGCCTTCTACCACTATTTGTTCTAACCACTATTTTTTTTTTTTTACACCTTTTTGGTCTTTCCCAAAAGTACAGGGTCTCCTTTTATCGAGATTGCTCCACTGTAGCCTAATGTATTTTTTTTTTAATTTTAAAATTCGATTTGTTTTTTGCGTATTTCTATGTTCAGTATTATGACTTGTTATCTTTTCGAATTTATTATGCTGTGTCAAAGATCTTTGACCGCTTTATGAATGTCATTTCGCGGCTGTCACAATTGGCTTTAGTTGTGAAGCTAGGAGCTAGGTTCTGGATATAGGCACTTAGGGATGATATTTTGGCTTAAAATTTCAAACATAAAATTATAATTTACAACTTTGTTTGTGTTTATATTTTCTTCTTTTGGTTTCTGATCTGTATGTGTGTGTGTGTGTGTGTGTGTGTGTGTATGTATTTTGCTGTCAAAACATAAAACAACGTGAAGTCTTTTTAAGTTGATTTTTACAGCACTCTGTGAAACGCACAGCAAAGAGGCGCAGCTGAAAACGTGCAGAGTTGCAGATTGAAGATCCTAAGCCCTACTCAGGGACATATCTTCTGAAGGTTCGTTGCACGGTTTGTACGGCTACAATAATTTAATTAGCTCTGCTCTTGGCTTTTTCTTATTGCCCCCATGCGAAATGGCGTTCCGTTTTAATTTTAAAGCGCTTCCTTTCAGCCTTTATGCTTGATTTTTTTATAATCAAAAACTTAAACTTGAAGCAGGTAGTTTAATTGCTGCCGGTCTGATTAATACCCAATGTTTTGTTATCGTATCGAATCTTTCCATAAGTTCATGTCCAATTTATCTACCAGAAGAAAAACTGGTTATTCATCCTTTTTAATTGATCAATATATCACATTACGTGTGTACAATTTATTTTCCGTACCCGAGTATTTCACAACTGATTTCATGAGATGTTTGGCTAAAACCATGTACAAAATACATATAAATTATTTAATACTATCGAAATTCTGAAAGTAATCAGTATC
Organism: Drosophila testacea; assembly: GCA_035043265.1. NCBI lineage: Eukaryota > Metazoa > Arthropoda > Insecta > Diptera > Drosophilidae > Drosophila > Drosophila testacea. The sequence goes on along the minus strand of JAWNND010000992.1, from coordinate 775,352 downwards.
ACATAAATTATAATTAAAATTAATACTCAGGCCGTACTAATACATTACCATTTACTTAACTAGTTGAAGGCCAATCAAGTTTATCTTTTAGCATGTAAATCTAAATCATTACGTGGCTACGAAATGCTGAGTATCTGTGTCAGTTCAACAACTTAAATGGCTATGATAAGTCGGTCACTCCAGAGTGCGGGAAAAAAAGTAGAATCGAGAGCGAAAGTGACAACAGGAATATGTTTACAAATATATTATATACACATGTATACATACAAACATATTGCATAACATTCGCATTCGCAACTGTGGAAATGTTCAACATCATCATCATAATCATTATCAAGTCAATGTCTTGCTTTCAGTTGTTATTGTTGAACGATAACGAAAAGGCACAGTGGGATATGCATGCATAACTAATCAATTGAAATAGTATTAAAGGTTATAGCTTAAGTCGAGTCTAGATGATCTAACTAACTTTAAATAAATAGACACTTTTATTTAAAGAATTCTGTTTACAATTGAAGGACTTTCGATAGCTAGACCAAACTAAGCGAATTGCTCACTATATTTCGACTCGACAGTGTTTGCAGTTTTATGAGTATAAATATTATCTGTTATATTTTATATTCTATAATAAAATAGTTATTGGACTATATTTGCAATTATCGACATGTGTATCGAAACTAGAATTCCACTGTGCGGCATTGGCATTGTTCACCTTGAACTTGAATTGTGTTCCAATGAACTGCTTTTCCATATCTATATTTATATTTATGTGTATACCGTTGTAAAATATATGCGTGTGTGTAGGAATGAGTGTCATAATTTACATTTCCACATGTTTGCTTATACATACATATGTATAAATCTATATGAATATGTGAATAAGGGTAGCCACAGGGGCTACACAAGCGAAACACAAAGTGCCTATTGCATGTGCGAACTTATAGATACTTATAGTTAAATAGATACTTGTTTAAAGTACACATTTGTGAACAATATGTGGGCTAATTAGATATTTACATAAAACATTCAAATTATGAATTATCAGTTTTCATTTCGCAATGGAGGAGAGTTTTTTATATAATTAATTTAAATAACAATATATTGCAATAAAACTTATATTAAAGATTACTTTTTGAGCAGCTCCCAAAACTACTAATACATTTTATTTCTATTTTCTATATTTTATTAATGTATCTGACAAAAATAGTTTTGCATAAAATATTATACATAAGTAAAATTCATAGTACTGAAATAACTTGTAAACAACTTGTAGGACCCAATAATAAATCCCCTAAATATTTCTAGACTATCGATAGATCTGTAAATTTACAGGTGTTCTATAGAATACAAGTGTTATTACAGCACTGCCATCTATGCGTTAATTATATTTTGAAATATTCAAATATGGCTTTCCAAAAGTACAGGGTCTCTTACTGTCTAACTTGCTGTACTGTATCTTTTTGATATTTTAATTTCTATTCATACTTAATTCTAAATCAACTCAGCACCAGATTTATAGCTATTAAAATGCTGCCCACAATTTAAATGGGACCCATGCCAAAAAATCTTGGATGTTTACAGGAAAACCAAAATAATTTATGTTGTTTATGTTCTAGACAAATTGGCGGTGTCATTTTTGTTGGAGACAATTAAAGACATTTGCCAAGAAATATTGCAAAGTTTAGTGCATAACAATTGCCACGTTTCGACAGTGTCACTCTCATTGCCCCCAAAACGAACAGACACATACACACCACACTTAAAGGAAGATTCACATTGATTTTCATTGCTTTTTCATAAGCTTTTTTTATCAGCATGTCAATTTGTTTCCCTAGACTTTCTCTAGTCCGTTCAATGCAACACAAATTACACACCACATTATAAGACAATAAAGCACGTAGCACCGGGTGTCTGGTCACTGTTTAGTTCCGACCAGATGGTCAGGACTTGCGTCTCCGTGCTATCGATAAAAACAACGGCCATCATGTCTGACCAATTGAAAACTAATTTTTTTCACACTCAACAGACAATAACAAAATTGACAAGATGTAAGAGTTACTTTATTTTATTTCGAAACGAAAAATAGAGAATATTTCAAATTTTAGAAAAGTTTACTTTGTGTATACAAATAAACAACTCTTATGCATACATACATATACATATATAAATACATATATGTATATAATTTATAATGTTTCTAGTATAAGCATTTGAAAGTGCTAAGCATACAGTTATAGAATGTTCTTATATAAATAGTTAATCAGAAGCCCATGATAAAAAGAGGGTGTTTAAGCAAACGATACATTTAGTCGAGTGTAATAGATTGCATTTGTTTGTATTGCACACTTACACACACAAACACACACACAGTGAAACAACAGCTGTCTGGGTTGTGCTTAGTCCCCTCCCGCGTTCTGTCTGGCATAGAGGTCGGTTCCTCCGCCTGTCATCCCCCTTCTTATCAACGACAATTGGCACGTGTAAGCAATTTTCTGTTATAATCGACAACAAATGCATTATTTGCAGTGCGCTCTCTTACGCTCGCTCTCTCCACATTTCTGTCTCTCTCTCTCTCTCTCACTCAATGTGCATGGCCTGGTATTTGAATGCACTGTGTCAATTGAGATTCTGAGTTGTGTATAGCTGCGTTGGCAACAAGTGTAAAAGCTGCGCACATACATAGTTATTATCATTGCTTGTAATTTATTCTTGTTTCGCCCAAGGGAAGGGGCAATAATTTTCATATTACGAATACGCATTGTTGTGCAAGCTTGTTTCCTTAAACAAGACCAAGAAATAGTGTCTTAAGGTGTTGTCTATTTAACTGCAATCGTTTGTATAATTTATTGCCTACGAACCGATGATAAGCCTCCGGCCAATTTGTTAGAAATGCAACATTTTGACTTATTATAGAGATACTCGTAATTATTCCGTTAATTGCCTTAATTTTGACTATTTATGTGCCACCTTGGGCTGTGGAAAGTGTCAACTTCCCATTTTTGCTTTGATTTACAACTCAAGTGACATTCCATTTTGCAATTTGATAATATTTGACAGTGAGATACATAAATCATTTATTTATCTAATTGTCTTTATTCCCTTTAATTTGTTTAACCAATCGTTTGAAAACATTTTAATCCACTTTCAGTATATGCACGCGCACAGCAATTAGACAGATTTTTTAATTCAAATAACATGTAAACTACCATCGTGTGTGATGTTTGAAATAGTTGATGCACATAAATTGTATCTTTATAGCCCCCACTTGCCTGAGAAAATCTGGTTTTTTCATACTCTCGCCGGGGGTAGTAAAAATCTGTCGTTGAGGAAAACGTGACCGTTCCCATTGAGATCTTGATTGGAATTGCCTGTCTAAGTACTTCAGTTCAATGTTCGATAAGTGTAAGAGTGTGTTTATCATTCGCCATCGCCTATAAAATATTTGTTTCTTATTATTTTGTAATGCTTTTAAGCCTAATTGATTCATTGAAACGTCGATTTGCAGTTGCGTAAGAATAATGAGTATTTGGTTAATAGTCATATGCAATAGCACAAAATGCGGTTGCATGATTTAAATTACTTATAAAATGATATGATATTGCTAAAAAACAGACCATTTTTGACACCATTTTTCGTTTCGTTTCGGTTGCAAATATGAATGTATCATAAAATTAAGTGGGTTATATACTGATACTGTAAAAGACTTCAGGATTAATTATTTTATGTTTACACTTTAATATTACATATTCTTCCAAGTAACCAAAGAACGCTTTACAGCTCTCGTCAACAATTTTAAATTAACTTATCACTTTTCTGCGCCTCGCAACAATTTACCCCTCTTAGGCTGAAAATGAACTGACACTTTACCCATTAACCACAATTCTGTATGTGATGACTATTAATGTCCATCGTAGATCAAAGTCCTGCAAAGATAATATCGAAAATTGAATCAGAGATTGATTCCAAGGGTTGGTCTACACCAAAATCAATTGACAGAGTATGCGATGTGTTTAAAGGACACGGGCGTCATATCAACTGATTTATATCAGAGTCACAGCAATTAACGCAAATGTAAAGGGCGGTAATAAAAAGCTTGAAACGGAACCAAATAAAGCAAAAAGAAACCAAACCGAACCAAAACGAAATAATATAAAAGACAAAAAAATCGACGCTCGGTGCGATATTTTTGTTGCTTTTCATTCTTAATTTTACGAGCGTCAAACAAATGCGATGCCAAAATTGTAGAAAAGAAAACCTTTCGAGCAAATAAATATGTTTGTTGTTATTGTTGTTGTGTTAGTCGTTGTTTTAGTTGTTGTACAAGTTGAACGTCGTCATCAACGTCAACTTCAACGTCAACATTTTGGGGCGCTCGTAAAAAATCGCAAAGGAAAATTTTATGATGCTACAGTCTAGCAAGCATTTGGCGTCTGTCTATAAGACGAATTACCGCTAAAGCAGAGTGAGACAAAGCGGTATAGAGCGAAACAGAAAGAGAAAGAAAGAGAGAGAGAAACAGAGACAGAAAAAGACAGAGAAAAAGTGTGAAAAACTTTACTTAACTCAAGCCAACATTAGTCTATCGAAATCGTGTATGAAATTAGTGAGTGAACAGTAGCTGCCAGTTGGCCAAGCCGTATTAGTCAGGCCCTAGCCCTGCTGGTTACTTAAGCTGAAGCCAATTGCCAATTGGCTTTAATGACAGGCAGTGTCAGAAGCAGGACTTCAGCTTAGAGCACGAGCTATGTCATAGGTTAAAGCCAAGTAATTGGCTGAGTCGTCACACTCTCAAGGATTTCTCCTGATGGAAAAAAAACATATGTATACATATATTTATATGGCTTGTCATATGTCTGACACACACCATTCTCGGCACATCACGTCACGTTTGCAATTGCGCTGAGAGACAGAGTTTAATCTACTCACTGATAAGGCAACTAAGCGGTGAGCTTATCAAAAAAAAGGGCATTCAGCGGGCTTGTGTAATCAGCCCTAAAGCTAATTATCAATGCCAATAAGTGATAAGGCCACATGTGTATTTGAAAGTAAAAGTTCTCGTGAATTTCAACGTGAATTCCGTTGTCGTCGTCGCTGTCACACACACAGGCCGCGACAAAGTGGGGTACTCGACATGATGCCAAACACAATGACATTGTCACTTATTTCTATTCGTTGTGCATTCATTGAATATTAAAGCATTTCTTCAACGTGTCAGAGACGTCGTCATCGCAGTCGGTGGTTCTGAAAAAAATAACCCTTGATTACCACAAACTGTGGCCAACAATTAAATGGGGTATGGTGTAATGAGGCCCATTAAAACTGTTACATTGAGTTTGATTCAAATTAAAAAATAATATAACGCAAGCTATCTTTGGCTTGCCAAAGATTATATACCAATCTGTGAGCTTAATTAAGATTTATAAAGATACAAAAAAGTTTTCCATACTAAAAATTTATATTTAACCGATCGTTTCTATGACAGCTATATAATATAGCTGTCCGATTTGAAAATTTGGTCAGGCTGTATAAAACTAATTTAGACATCTCATGAATCCAAAAAGTTGTTCATCCTTAATGCGTTGCACATTTCGTAACAAAATGTCGTTCAAAAATGTACCTGTTACCTATTCAAAATTTTTAATGGCTATGTCTTTCTCCTAGTGGTTTCTCTGGGCTTAAAATAACACTGAAAACCATTTACAAAGATTATTTGTAGGTCTTATGTTTGCTCAATAGTAGTCACATTTTTATAAAATTGTTCAAAGTTAATCAACATCAAGAAAACATTCGTAAAAATAAAAGTTTTTTAACTATGCAGAAAACACAAAGACTTTTAAAATGATTATTAAGGTGTATATACATTTTTTGTGGGTGTATTTGAAGTAAGTCAAAATTTTCAAGAAATGTCAGTCTTTATCATCTGTATTACCTAAATACATATATATTTTATGATGATTTTATATGACTTAGAAACAAAGAGAGAGTGTGAGAAAAACAATTTAAATTATACTTTTTAAATTCATAATTACAGGGCATAGATTATGCTATTAGTAGAAAATTTGTATATTATACGCTCTCTTCAATTTACATTAAGTAAATGAATAAATGAGAACATAATCAATTATTATAATAATTATATTTAAAATTATTCTTACGAATTGTTTGTAAGTCAAATATAAGTATATTATACTGTAATCCAAACCATAATAAGATTTATAATTTACTTAAAATAATTGTCTCTATTACTGTTCAGAGTATCTGATAGTCAAGGAAGATAAATTGTTAGAGGTTATGTTAGAGCTATGACGATTTAAAATAGCACTCAAATCTTATATTTTCATTAGGAAATTAGCCAGCAAATGCAATCCTTCATTTAGTTTCTTTGTCTATGCCTAAACACTGTTCAAAGGCAGGCAAACTTGCTGTTTAAATATTAAGTGTTTATGTAAACTGCGTGCGCAATTTAAAACGATCAACTTTTGATCCGGCGCCAATTACCTAATATGAAATTACAAAAAAGGTACAATTTATTAACAAAGAAAAAAAACATTTCGACATAATAATATATTTTAAGGAATATTATATATAATTATATGAATATATATAATATAAGTATTCTTACGGTTGGTTTATGGGTGGAAAGTAAGCACCTGACATAACTGACGTTAGTGACATCGAAACTAATGAAATGCTAAGGTTTATAGCACAGCGATCGTAACAGTCTACAGATAGTACTGCAACTACTCGTATATATTATATAAAAACATTTAAATATATTTGTTTGAAATTACTATCTCACTTTGGAATTTGGCTAATTTTTATGAAGTTATTAGACAGCAACAGGAAACCTTTGATATTTTAAAAAGCGCCGCTAGAACTTCCAACATTGTGTCCCCAGCCACGCCTGAACGCCCTGACATTTTCTTAGTTGATATGCTCGGCACGTGTAATCCATAAACAGTTTACGTAGTATCCACGCGTTCTAAAAAAAAATACACAAGTAATGCTTGGGATTGGGACTGAGGTCGCAAAGACGCCCTCTTTGAATTATTACACTGAAACAAAAGAACCAGGTCCAGTCGAACTCGAATACTGTCACACACTTACTAATACTTAATATAAATGATTTGAAACTGTACTGCGAAACATAAGTAGACTCGTAAAAGTGATTTCAAATAGAATTAAATGAGATTCATTATCTATTATATATATATTTATATAACATTTTTGGGGTTAAGAGATAACATGTTAAATAACAATTTTTAGGAGTTTATAGATTTAGAGTTATTATACATAACTTAGAATTTAATAAGCCTTAGGGTATTACGTATAACTTATATTTTACCACGTTGTCTTTTAACCCAAAAAATTCCGCTAACAAGAATTAATGAAAATATAAGAAACATAATTTTTGTATTCCAAATAAGTTTCTCACTTATGTTTTTTAGTGTAGATTCTTTTCATATATGTATATATATGTGCACATGTATTAGTAGCAACAGTTTGGCTGGATTCGAGTACGACAAGTGTCGAGTGAACGAGATGATGATAGCTATTTCAGTTTTCCCTGCTTGTTAGCGTTTCCAGAGTTCTTGATGTGCTTGGGGTTGGCGTGTGAATATTGTTTGTTTAGTTTCAATTGCATTGATGGGACGACCTTGAAACTAAGTTAATCGTTGCGATTATATGCGATTTAAGTTTAAAACAAATCACTGCAAAAACTATCTAATTATTTCGCTACCATTTTTTAGAATCTCAGAATGGATTACTTAAGTTGAAATAGTAAATTTTCCATACAGCGAATTGTATGACCCATAAATTTTGTAGAAAATAAGAAATAAAGGCAATCACAAAATCGTTTGCCAAAATGTATTTAATAAACCGAAAATTGAAAATAGTTTGAAACAACAATTTAAATACGTCGCCATAAAATGTTGCCCGACTTAAAGACCAAAACAATTTGACACAAAAGATATAACATGTGCCTACAAGTATATGTACATGTGTAAATGCAAAGCACATGGCAAGAAACTAAATTGTGGAAGTGCTAACTAAATAAGCAGACAGAATATAATAATTGTGTTCATAAGATGTAATTTATATGTTAAGAACCCGTAACCACTAACCGAAATTATCCGATTAAGATATAGTACTGAAAACAAACCCGAAACCGAAATAAATTAATTTTCAAGGACCGAAAACCTGAACGGTTGTGCCGGAGGTTTTATTTTTAGTATTTTCTTTGAACGTATTTTGGAGTTTTAACTAATTAATTTATTAATTTAATATAATTAATTTGAAATTTAATTAGGACTTATCATGATAAAATACATTCCAATGTACACATTTCTTAAAACAATATCCTTTTTTAAAATGTAGAATTTTTTCAAAATTGCTGTTTTTAACGGTATTTACCAAAATAAAAATCCTTTTAAGGAAATATACCGGAACTGATATATTCTTATAAATTTATGTATTTCATCCTACTACTACAACTAATTAAGTTAATTCAATTTTAAAAACTCTGCTAGTAAATATTTTTAAAATTTTCCCTTAAAAAATATATATTTTAAACTGTTTTAGGTTATAGATTTATTAATGTACATTAAAAGACAAGACAACCTGCACAATGAAATTTTTATAAAGCTTCAAAGAATTTCGAAACTTAACCAAATATAGTAGATGTCAATTACCAATAAATATTATTATATAATATATATTAACATCTAATATATCGACTGCACCTTGAAGAGTTTTCACTCCGATCTACAAAGATAAAATAGAGCTTTTTGGAAATATTTTGAACTTGGAAAATAAGTCAATAACAACTGTTGACCAACAATTCCTATACCATTTGCCCTCTTGAGAAATGTATATTCCGAAATTAGTTAGGTGCAACGATAAATTTCCGCCTTACTTCTTTAAAAAATGTTTATACTGGATGTCAGTCAGCGAACACAATAAATAATGAATAGATTCTACGTTGTATATTATTTCTTAGTGCTACTTTCCGTTTTTATGTTTTTTTTTAATTTATAAAAATATATTTATTTATTTTTATTATCTGCACAAGTTTCCAGTTGATGGCAATTTACATAACCATCAAGTAAATACAATGTAGGAAATTGTATTTCAAGGGTTGTTCTAAATTCCTACGTATATGTTTGCAAATAATTGCACTTGTCTATTAAGAGACTAGTCTGAAAAGAGACACGTTAATGGCGGTTGATAAGTCCAAAGCCAAGAGAACAAAGAAATTGATAAGAGAACAATAGGCAAAGCTATGAATATATTTAACCCTAACAAAAGTTATTTAACTTTTGTTTAGGACTAGTCTCATATTTCTTGAGAGAGAAACATAACTGCATCTAATGTCTGCTAATTTGTATCCAGCAATAAAAACTCGAGCTGGGTAACGGCTTTAAGGCAAATTGTTGAGTTTAAATACCAAAAATATACAATAAATTTCGAGTCATAAAAAATCGACAGCGCAAGCTTGTTATTTTCTATAATAAAAATAAAAACTGTATAAATGCATGCAAAAATGACGCATGATGAACAAGGGAACGGATAGGGGATAAGGAAATGTATGTGGATATGGATGGCACGATTTTAACCCAAAAGCATTACACAAGTTCAACTGAATTACGACTACAAGGAGATGACGCTGTTGACTACGAAGACGATGACGGTAAAAACGACAACGACAACGACAACGATTACGAAAATGACGATGATGGAGACGGGGATAAAGAGAGAGCTAGAGAGTTCGAGATGTTAACAAAGACAGAGAGAAGAACAAAAGTTCTTTATATATATGTATATAAGTCGTAAAGTTGCTGGTAAATGACAAACGTTTTAATTTTGAGATTAAAACTGCTTTCGTGCCAAGCTTAACAAGCTCAACTTGGCTAAAAGCAGCTAAGGATAAGCGTTTCCAACTTCCGCCTTCTGGCTGTCAAGGATGCGTGATATCCCCATTCCCATTTTCATCCCTCGTAAAACTCCGCCATGCGACATGCACTTTTATTAGCGTTTATTGCATTTCTTGACGAACGCACACTGCATGAACCTAGGGTAGAGTATTCAGAGAATGGTGCATAGTGCTTTTCTGAAAATGACCTAAAGGTAAAATAAAAAGAAAAATTGTGTAAGCGCAAAGCCAAACTAACCCCCGATAAGCGATAGTGGCCTGCAAGATTTTCTGCAAGCCAATAAATATCAATTGGGAATACGTTAATCACACCAGTTACTTTCAATTGAATATATTATACTTAAATCAAAAACTCGCCCTCTAATGATATATAATTTTGATTTCTCTTCTTCTCTCTATGAAATTTGGAATTTTAAAAAGCTTTTCCCATTACTTAACTTTTAAAATTGTTGGTTCGCATTCATACCTTTCACTCCTAGTTCTCAAATTACTAGAACAAATGTAAATGTCTCTTACAATACGCTAGACATTACTATGATTGCTTAATTTGCCACATTGCTACTAAAACTCGTTGCCAGCAATTCGTCAAAAGGTTCTATTAATTTTGTTAAAAAAATAAATTTGCGTAACAGACGGCATCATAAACTCAGTCGATATAGCCATGACCGTCTGTCACTTTTGTATCACCTAGACCTCAGAGACTAAAAGCGCTAGAGACACCCAACTTGGTATGATCTTGCCAGATCCAGTTTCCGCCCCGTTAATCGAAAAACAGTAACACCTTTTGGCACTTGTAATATACACTAAAGTTCGAATAAAATAATCTCGGAAGTTATTCAACAAACAATTTAACGTAGTGTCGGGCCAAAGGAAAAAGAAGATACGCTATTGCTACAACGTACAAAGTTTGCGGTGTGTTCGCTTTTCCCCACCATGGCCCTTTACCACTATTGTTTTTTAACACTATTGGTTTATTACCACTATTAGGTTTTTTTTTTAACACTATTCGCTTTTCACCAGTTTTTGCTCTTCCTCATAGGTCCAGGGTCCCCAACTGTCGAGCAAACTCCACTGCAACTTAATGTATTTTTTATTGTTAGTACATTTGCGATTTTCCGAATGCCAGCCCCCTGGCTTATCCCTTCACCACATGCTGCGTGAATTCTTCAGATATTTACAGATATTACCACCTCGTTGGTTTACAGGCTGCTCTGCCATACTCATACTTAGTGTCATATCCCTCTGGAATTTTAACCCAACACCCAAAGTTGAAAATATTCGTTGATAGTTTATGATACATCAGTTAAAGCTTTCTGTAGATTATTAAAAAATAGCTTAATTATACATATACATATATGCTTTCCGCAAATATCTAAACATACAATGCTTTCAAATAACGTAATATTTATTTATAGGTTCAATAAAAATTAAAATATTGGATTAAATTAAATTCATTTATTATATCAACTCTAGAGATTTGTATGACAAATTTAAAATTTGACAACATTTTTAAAAATTGATTATTATTCAATTATAAAATTATTCTATTTAAAAATGAAAGTAAATTAACTAACCTTTTTAAAATGTATTTCTGTAATTTAAAAACTAATTTATTTCTATATTTAGTATGCTTCTTCAAAAAGTTAAGTGTGAACAGGCAGAGGGAGGCGTGGCAGATCCTATAAAGTATATCTATTCTTGATCAGCGTCGATATAGTCATGTCCGTCGGTCCGTCCGTACGAATAAAAGGATCTAAGAGATGACAAGACCAGCGAATTTGAATTGAAAACTTTTTATATTTCCAGGCAAATCAATTTTGGATGTCACGTCCCCTTTGCCCACAAATCACAGAAAAAGAAATAATAGCAAGAGCAATTCTAATAGATCTCAGAAATTGTAAGACCCTGGAGCACCAATTTTGGTATGAAGACCTCTATACTTGTTTGCACGTAGACCAAGTTTATTTTCAATTTTGGATGCCCCCTTCGCCCACAATTTGAAAAAACGATATCACTAAAGCAATTTTAAAACTACAGACCTTAGATTTGGCACGTATCTTGTTTTAAATTTCAAAGAAACTTCCATTAAATTTGCCATATGAAATAAAACAAAATCTACATTTTCGTGTTCAAAGCAATTTACATACTGTTAATCTTGTTAAAATATTGGATAAAGTCCAGCTGATATTAAGATATGCTAATAAATGTTTACTTGTATATATAGTATAAGCCAGAGAAAACTATCTACCATACATATCCTTATGTATAAGCATAGCCTGCGCATTGTGCCTCTGCTTAAGTCTGGGACGAGGCAGCTCTCTAAAAATAAGGCCGAGCAATGTAAAGCCTGCAATTGGCACAAGGTTGTATGTACTTCATATACATAAGCAAATATGTGTACGTATATAAAATCTTATCCTGGCAGACCAGTGATGCGCTTGAGAAGCAGATGCAGTAGCAGCAGCCCGAGCTGCAGCAGAAACAACACGAGGCACTTCGTGTTGCATAAAAAGTCATAAAAAAGGCGCAAAAAACGACGATGAAAAACTTTGATAACGACTTAAGCGTCGAAAAAAACGAGGACGAAGTCAAAAAAAATATATGAAGAAAATAGAAATTGGCATAAAACGAAGTTGGAAAGGACTCGGATTCGGTATCGCAAGAGAGCGGTCAAAGAGAGAGACAGAGAAAGAGAACATCGGATGGATGTTAGCTGTACTTTGCACAGTAATAAAAGTAATAATACCAGCAGAAAGCAAGACCAGTTCAACTTATATACTTCCCATATACACGCGTATATATTTGTATATATATTCCTGTGTACTTACGATGTGTTCATATATAGAACTAGAGCTGTCTTTGTCGTGCGCAGAGAGTCAGAGCCCGTTTATGCGCGTTAATGGCATCGTTTACTGGCTAACTGAAAATGTGCCCCCAAATGGGTGTGGCACTCACTGCTGTTGCAAATGCATTTCGATGGTGCATCAATAAGTGCACTTTCGATGAAAATGAGGTGGGCGTTGCCAATACTTTAAGATGCAATTCTCTTAATTATAAGACATTTAAAGCAAGTCATGTCATATGCTATTTCCAGATCAAGCTTAGAAATGTATCTGTAATTAAAACTTTTTAAATATTAGGCAACTCTTTTATAAATTAATATGATCACATATAAAGTTTTTGTAACTTTTCTAAAAAAGCTATTGTTATCTCAAGGTAATATTTTGACATAGAAATTTATTAAGGTCCTTCGTTTACAAAACATTACAAAAATATTGCAAGCTGGTTTTAGGTGCCACAAAACTCAAATTTTAAGCCTCAAAGAATAAGTTTATTATATTCTAAATTTATTGAATAATAGTATATAAGTAAATTTACCTTTTGTAAAAAATATACCACTGATTGGCAACATTCCATAATTTGTGTGAATCCGAAAATATGTCCGACAAATTAAATATGATCAATTTTGTGTGTCAACTACTGTTAAGTTTCAGGGATTTGGAAACCTTCCAGCCAAAATCTCTGATATTTCTTTTGCATCCCTGACTAAAATTTCAAGCCTTTTTCTTATGTTAATGAGCAAGTAATCATGACGTCAATATTCTTTTTAAAAACAAAATTTTCTTGTATCAATCTTTGAGTTTCGGTCTAAATATACACACTTGACTTCTGTCTTTTTGAGCTAATTCATAATCATTGGATTTGTTGAATCTTGCTGTTTACTTCAATAGGCATTTAACTTACGTGACAATAAAAAAATTCAAAAGTTTCCATATGTTGAATCTCCAATATACATAACGGCATTTCCGCAGAATGTAAATCTTCCTTTAGAAACATATTTATGTTATTTATTTAAGCAATTAACGCATAAATTAATTTATTTCGATGAGCAAATCAACTGCGTTTTGGAACAATTAAACTTTTTCTGTATTTTTGCATATTTTTGTTAAAAGGGAATTTTGAAATGGAGAGTATGAAATATAAGGATTATTATATAATAACTATAAGCATTAAAGTATTCCCTTCAGTTTCACTAAAATCGCCGTGAAAGCCCCGATTTTTTGTTTTTATCTTCAAATCTCAAAATCAACCTTCGCACCACTTATAGATCTAAACAAGTGCTATAAGTTCAGGTTATCAAAATAAAATATTTGTTGGCATACGAGATATTCACCTATATATGCGTACGATTATCACGTTTGACATTTTGGAAATACCCATATATTATATTGTATTAGAAATCGTGTGAAGAATTCGTTATACGAAAATGTCTGAAATAGTTGAGAATAGTAATATTAAAGTATTTTCTTAAAATACGAGACCCCTATTTCGAAGATAGTTTCTTTGGAACTTTGATAAGATAGTACAGCAAACTCTTCTTTCTAATTAATATGCCTGGCATAAAAGAAATTAGAACTGTCTGTTAAGATCTTGACGTAATTAGATCTTTATCTTATCGTTATGTGGTAACGAATGTCAGAATTGTGAATTTTAAACATTTTTGCAATTGCAAACGAAAATTTAGAACAGCTGTAAGTATTGTGTTTCCTAAGTTAATTGTAGTTTTATTTGGTCCAGCTAAATACATACATAGGTCTAGTATTATTTCATAAACTTTATTCCCTTGCTATAACTTTGTCACGAATTATGTAACGCATTGATCAGGACGACAAGCTGTCTGTCTGTCTCTTTCTATAGAAACTAGAATCTCACCAAATTCGGATAAAATCGGTCTACTATATCAAGAGTGTCAAGAGTATGCGCGCCAAATATAGCTTGCGTTACATTTTTATACCCTTGCAGAGGGTATTATAATTTTGTCACGAAATGTGTAACGCATTGAAGGAAGCCTCACAGACCCCATAAAGTATATATATTCTTGATCAGGGCGACGAGCTGAGTCGATATAGCCATGTCCGTCTGTCCGTCTGTCTGTCCGTCTGTCCGTCTGTCCGTCTGTTTCTATGCAAACTAGTCTCTCAGTTTTGAAGCTATCTTGATGAAACTTGGTACAGGTCCGTCTTTTTGCTGCACGCAGCACATATGTCGGAACCGGCCGGATCGGATAACTATATCATATAGCTGCCATAGGAACGATCGGTTGGAAATAAACATTTAGTATGAAAAACTTTTTGTTTCTCAACATATCCCAACCAAATATACACATTGTGTGTTTAATTAAGTTCTAAACAGGCTGACCAAATTTGGTGTAAATCGGACTACTATATCATATAGCTGTCATAGCAACGATCGGTTCGAAAACAACATTTAGTATGAAAAACTTTTTGTTTCTCAAGATATCTCAATTAAATATACACATTGTGTGTTTGATTAAGTTTTAAACAGGCTGACCAAATTTGGTGTAAATCGGACTACTATATCATATAGCTGTCATAGGAACGATCGGTTCGAACACAACATTTAGTATGAAAAACTTTTTTGTTTCTCAAAATATCTCAACCAAATATAAACATTGTGTGTTTGATTAAGTTTTAAATAGGCTGACCAAATTTGGTGTAAATCGGACTACTATATCATATAGCTGCCATAGGATCGATCGGTTCAAAATCATAAAATTTTTTAAAAATCTGACGTCTTACACAGGGCACTGCAAGGGTATCCAAACTTTGGCGCGCCAAAGTTAGCTTGCGCTATATTTGGTATTGATTTATTGATTATATCGTTGATATCAGTAATTTCATAAACATTGACGAATTAATTATACAAAATTGATTGGATTGACCAGCTAAAAATATATTGCTTAATTATAAAAATAGAACTGTCTAAAAACCCCAATTAAACCAGCACAAAACTCATATATTTTGAAAACTCTTGTTCTACGCGATGGAAACAACACAAGTGCAATAAAAGCCTGACCTAATCCAATTGGCCAATCAAATTGTTTGTTTGTGTCGTTGTTGTTAAGCTGAGCTAACAATAAATCAATTTATTAAATTTATATGCGTCTAATAAAATAATTTTTATGCATAAAATGCAAAAAAGCAAAGGCCAATAAAACTACACACAAATTTACAAATGGCTTAATTACTAAATTAAAATAGCAAAGGGGAAACAAAAGAAACAACAACAATCTCAATGGAGGTAGCGACATAATAACATAATATATGTTCAAATGTACACTAACACATGCATATGTATACAGCGCAATTTATGTAAACTAAACAACAGCAACAGTAACAGCTGCAACGAGTACAGCAACAAGAACAAGCATAACAGCTACACACGCCAAGCATAAAAACACGTTTCACACACATACACACACACACTGAGAGAGTCAAACATTGCGCTCACCAATGCAAAACGTGCTCTACAAGCTCACACCAACAACAACAACATGCATGCATGCAACACAGCAACAACAATAATAATAGCAGCAGCAGCGACAGCAACATCAAAAGCGAAAAGGAGAAGAGAAACATAATAAAACGGGCCAATGACTATGAAGCTCCGCCTACTACGGAAACTACCGACGGAGGACGACGATGTCGACGATGACGGCAGCGCAGCTGCTGCCGTTTGTTCTTTCTGTTGTTGTTGTCGCTGCTGCTGCTTCTGCTGTTGTATAGGTAAAAGGAAAAGAAAAAAATGGCAGATGATGCGAACAGGCAGACACAGCATAATGGACATGACGAACACAGAAGAAGAACAAACACTAACTAAAAACGAGCACAACACGAAACTGAATACTTTGCGACGAATTAGAGCTACATTTATACATACATAAGTATCAATAGGCATATTTATACATAAATAAATATACATAAATATAAAACGTTTAAGTAGACATTTATAATCTCATAAAGTACTTGAATATTTTCATTCGAAACTTAAGAATATTTTTTATCACAGTGACGTATGTTTATTAAATTTATAAATAAGACATACATTGATGTTTTTATCTTTCTCTTCCGATATCTGACTAATTTTCTAAATGATCTACATACAAACATATACATGTGTATAGCTTGTAAATTAAAATGTGTCTAATTTTTTAAGTTAAGAAGACATTTCCATGTTGTCTTGCGTAACCTGAGTATGTTAGTTTGATGATTGCAGTATTGATAAAATAATTAGTTTCAATGTATGTGAAGCGTTCTTGTTTCTGTTTAAAATTACTAACTGACAACAATTTATAAAGAAAAAACCATCCAATAAAAAGTGATTCATTGACAGTTACTAAAAAGCTATCCACGCACCAAAAACAAACTGAATGTTGACTTTTAGCCGATCGTTCCTATGACAGCAGTATGATATAGTCTATATCTTATAGAACTTGTAATATCACCTAAACCAATACGAGTAAGATTCATTGAATTTTTTGATGTTTTAGTACCTAGGCGTCTGAATCTTAAATTGCAGATTGCACAAGCTTTCAATGCTCACTTGGGTGTCAAATATAAACAAAAAAGACCTTTCTACGTACATTTTAAAGCAACAGACTAGAAAAGTAGAATGAAATAATAATACTCATTCAAATTTAAATCAGGGACTCAAACCGAACAGGTAAAGGTTTCAGTTACGGTTACGCCTATTGTCGGATTTTGGTTTTCGGTAAACGGTTACGTACAATTTTGGTATATCGGTTTCGTAATGTTTAACCGTTTCGTCTAGGTTTCGGTTTCGAAACACCGGTATGATTTCGGTTTCCAAAAAACGCCTAAATATCAAAAAGTTAATTAAATATATAAATAAAATGTTTAATTTAAATTTTATTCACTGATCACTTAAAAAAGAGGATACTAAACTCGCATAGGCATGGCACTCATGTTAAATTTCAATAAAGTAAATATTTGAAATCAATGGAAAATTCATTGAATTTTAGTCGCTAGAACTTGAAAAATATTTTTTTAATAATTTGGAGCAAATATATATCAAACCTTATTTGCGCCATTTTCCAAAATTTAATATTTAATGCAAAATTGTTCTACTTTTAAAACACATCGTCTGTTAAAATACTAAAGCTTAAACCCTTAAAGATCCGCAAAAAATTAACTGTATATTATGCCAATGTATATGCAAGCCTATGCACAGATAAGCAGAAAAAGCCCTCTCCTGTAAAATTGCTTTTTGGCGAATACTTTAGTGTCGCAAATAGGGCTCAACATTATCCTCACACGTATGTATGTGAGTTATCCTTTTTATTTATTTTTCTAATATGTATCAACTTTAAAACCATCGTTTTGAAGAATTACCTTAATACTTTATTGGTTTCATTTTTGTTATAAGAATGTATGAATATTTTTTAATCAATTTTTTTGATACCAAAATGAAAACTACCGTTTTTTACCCACGGTGTTTCAACTCAGGAACAGGAAGTACCACAACATAAACGGCTAGATCAGCTGATTAGCTTTTTTTGCTTTTTAAATTCGCAACTGGATCTAGCAGGACAAACTTGATCCCTGACTTATCATAAGCATGTTACTGATGTTAGAGACTGAGGTCTTTTAAAAGAGCTAAATTCTTTTATTGAAAGTTTCTTAAAGTTGAAAATAATATTTTTTAAGCTTCCACTTCTCGGTCATATTATATTATCGTTGAGTATTCGCAGGGGCTGTCAACTTTTTTCACTTTGTTGATCTCAACTGTATCTGCCAACCACAACTTTAGTCATTTATTGTATTGAATTACATTTTTTTTTCGTCGCTTTTCCAGTCATGTTTACTTTCAGACCATTCATATCTGTTAGTTCCATTCCAAAGTCTCTTTTTTCATGGCATTCGGTTTATTTGGTCTGTTCAATGGCCGCCGTTACCGAACCGTTCAAAATGCGTACACAGCTGAAATTAAATATATCAAGGGAATATTAAGTATACGTCACGTTCAACGGTAATTATTTTCGAGCTTCACTTAGGCTTTGTTTATTTATTTTGAAAAAATCTTAATGTGTCTAAGCTAAGTTCTTTATCTTTGTATTTGATTACGATGGGAACCGTTGAATGACATAAATGGTACAGAAATAATTGGAATATTTGCATAATCGGCTAAAGTTATGAATTTTATTTGTATTCATTTACAGGCCAAGATGTTTTCCTAGACTATTGTCAAAAGCTGTTAGAAAAATTTCGTTATCCGTGGGAGCTGATGCCACTTATGTATGTGATATTAAAAGATGCTGGTGCTGACATCGATGAGGCTTCACGTCGCATCGAAGAGGGTAAGCCAAAAACAAAACAGAAATATTATATCATAATCAAAATCAACATGTGCACTATTTATGCTACAAATTTTTCAATCTGATCACACCAGGCCAATATGTTGTAAATGAATACTCCCGTCAGAATAATTTAAATATTTATGACGGGGGTGAGCTACGCAACACAACGCGGCAATGTGGATGATAATTTTTCTATTAATTGCATTATGAGAATTAACGGAAAAAAAAACTTTGATTAGCTATATATTTATTGTTTAACGTCAAATATTACAACCTACAGTTAAATAATCAATACTTAATAATTAGCTTAATGCTTTAATAAAAACGCTCGCGAGTTATACTAAAGTAATATATCGGAAAAAAGCTCTGTAAATATTTCGAATTAATCATAAATAAGCAATCCACACTTGCTTTTTCAACTTGGAAATACACATCTCTTCAATCAACAAACCAAACTTATTAGTGATGCAAGCTATTTACTCAATCTTCAATCAACATACCCTGCCGATGATATCACCGTTACACTACTAGATTATCTTCAATCAACATACCCAAAAAGCATGATGACCAGTTTGAAACTCTTCAATCAACAAACACTATTAGTTGGATTATCAACAAGCAACACAATTTTATGAAGCTGCCACATTATCAACAATTGTCCAATATATCAATCTATCAACAAATCCACAATATCCTCAGATCAACAATACGTGCTAGAAGTCTACCTTTCGGTTGTTTAGCTTTAGTTATAATATAATCCAAACTTTTCTTAAGGTAGCGTAAGTTAAGCCAAGTCTGTTTAAGTTTAATTTAAAAAGCGGTGTCTACTTAGTTTACATACAAGTAAACTATATAAATATAATTTATTTAATTTTTTAAAATCACAAATTCTATAATACTTATTATACAATAAACTATTTAGATTTACTTCAATCAAAAAAATTTGGGTGTCACAGCTTAGCTACTTTTGACAGCTTAAAACTTGAACTTTTGATATTGTAACATAAAAACCCGTTGCAGTTGGTCACATGCAACTTTGTCTTGGAATTCAAATGGAACTATCACATTTTTCTGAAGAACTACAGGCTCTTAACTCGTGTCGCTTACAATTTTCTTATAAATATTTAAGCCATGTATTCCAAAAACTCTTAAGATCAATACCCTTAATCGAAATTAGGAAGTGTTTTAAACATTTTCAATCTCAAGCACTAAAAGCTGACCTCAAGAGTGTTATTAGTCAGGTTTTTGGGAAGTGTATTGTTGTGAATCGCTGCACAAATTAAGCACATCTGAATTTAACTAACTTGTATCAATGTTTATATACTGTGTAAAGTATACAGAATACTTAAGATTATTCAGTGTTGCGAAATATAATTTTAATACATAATGATACATAAAACCTATTGATTATTTAAGTACAAGTATGTTTAAATATTGTTATCGATTTAAGAAGTTCATAATTCACAAGCCAAGTTACGACAACAACAAGATAATATAAAAACAAAACAATTTAATGTAAAAAAATAAAATATTTTCCTCAAACACAAAGGATTGGTCCGCATTAAGAGTAATCGGTCTCCAGTCGCACCTTGATATGGGTTACTTTAAACTTGAATATTCAAAAATAATTTCTGGTGGTACATAAAAAGGAAAATGGGAAATTGCCTCACTGCGTTGCATTGAAGGTATCAGCTGCTGTTTGTTTTTGTAAATGACATTAAAAACTGTAACGATTGCTTTCTCAAGTTGTTGCCATTTCACTAGAACCGTTACACGTCCCAGCATTTCACTTCACAGCAGCAAATGAAATTGGGAAGCTGGAGTTGGAGTTGGAGCTGGCAGTGGAAGATGAAGTTGGAATTGAAGCTGGAGCTGGAGTTTGTGCTGCTGTTGTTGTCGCTGGTGCTGGCATCGTAAATGCATCATTAAACCGAAAAATGCATGCGAAAAATTTACGACATTGCCAACACCGTCAGCGTCAGCGTCAGCGCTACTGAAAGGCTTCGAGCTTCAATTCCTCAGCTCTCTTCGCCCTATCTACACGTATCTCCCACTTCGGCTCCATTTGTTGCCCAGTTGTTGGGTTCATCCATGGGAAAGCTGTCAGGTAGTAGCTACAATAATATTCAGCATCGTTCGCTGGCAGTAAACACATCTTGGCAAAGGGATAAGGGAACGGCAGAAAGGGCCATGAATACTCGTATATGGTGGGTGTGAAAGCTTGGTTATTCTGGGTAGGCAATGCAACGTGTAAATGTGTGCGCTATAAAGCTTAAAAGTGTTTATGCTTCAATTGTTTTAGGGGAAATGCGAATGAGAGTAGGGGAGTGGGAAAAAATTGAAAACTCCACAGAGCAATAGAATAAATAATAATAATAAATGGAACAAAATAAATAAACATATAATCGATTTAACCTTTTATTAACAGAAGCTTAAGAATAAAAATATGCACAAAATTAATTGAAAGGTTTTTTATACTTTCCAGACATTAAGTTTGTAAATTATCCTTTATGTTGATTTCAAAATTATAAATTAATGTACTTTCCATTGTATTCTAAGCCTATTAACGCTTTTATGCTATTTACATATTTCAAAAAAGTTTATCTGATCAAAGTCAGTTGTTAATCCATAGTTAAGGAACCAACATTTTCAAGCCGATATCAATTTCTCTGTTTTCTTATGACCCGCCTAATATTCATTGTCTGTGGCCACGCAATTACTCTTCATGAGCTCTTACGCTCATTTAGGCAAACGATTCAGCTTACATAAGCTTTTATTACACATTCCTCATCCTTATTTCTGTCATATTTTCATCATAGTCTTTTCTTGGTAAACACATAAAATAGACTCTGGATACGGGGATAGCATTTGTTTTTTCATCAGGATATGTTTAACCCTAGCTCTGGGCGAACATACTACAAATTCCTTCAGCTTACAGCTTGAAAAATTAAGAGCTGACTGAGGGCCCAATATTTACCAATACTTATTAAATACTATAGAAAAACTTTACCAAAATCAGTAGAAGCAGCAACAGCAGGAAGCTAAAAATTTCAACTTTACGACTTCATATTGTGGGCGGGTCGTAAAAAATGTGCAGCGTCAACTTCGACGACAAATACTTCTGACATTTTACTGCTCTAAAAGTAACATGCATGCCGGAACTAGACGCCACTTCTGCCAGACATCAAATATACCCACATACTCGTACTTATAGATTACAGAGAGAAGCAGAGAGAGAAAGTACAATGATGTATTACAGTTGATTTCAACTTCACCCATCTGCCTGGCTTTATAATAAGTAGTCCAGTTTGTCATAAATAGCAAGAACGTGGCCTGGACATGGCGCTTCTTCCATTAAATTGACCAAGCTTGAGCTGATTGTCGCTGTCATCTGGTGTCGCCTGCTAACCCAGTCAAGTGTAAAGTTATTGGCCAAGGTTTTGTGGTCTGCAAACGGGCTGATTAAAAATCACATCATGGCGTACCTAAAGCAGATGTTCCAGAATTTAATGAAAAACAGTAGCTAGACTTAAAGCTTTCGCTTTCAGTGGTGGTCTTTTGTTTATTATTTTATTATATTATTAGGTATGTTTTTTTGCTAACTCTAGAGAAGAGAAAGGCTTTTGAAAACAACGGTTTGAAACATTGATGATCTTTAAAAGTCGAGATAAATTTTTCAAATTTAAATAAATTAATTTTTGAAACAACTCTTAGATTTTATCAAGTCTCTTGACTAATATTATGACATTTAAAAACATTTCTTGATTGTTTTAATGAGCTTCGAAATTATTTGTTGATTTGTTTCCAAGAGATTTGTAGAACATGCCTGTAGCTATTATTATTTAATCATTTTATAGAAAGCCTTAATAAACTCATTAAATGTGAATCCATAAAGGCTACAGTAGTTCATTCTCGACTGTGTAAGACCCTGTACGACGCTTTAAAATTGTTGTTGAATAATTTTCAAGTTTATTATCAAATCGAACTAAAATTTTCGGGAAAGATCCGGACAATACTACTAACTCGAAACACCAGTTTAAAAATAATCTTCTATTTATTTAATTTGTAGTGGTCTTTGTTAATTGTCATCTCGATTTGTGAACGATATAGAGGAGCCTACAAAACGCACTTAGTGTCCCTAGATTTTAAAGTCCCTAAGGTATTGGTGTTTAAGAGATCAGACAAAAGGCAGGCAGTTAGGCAGACGGACAAAGTGCAATTGCCAATGTTAGTGAAACAATCAAATATTTACATATTTGTTGAATGATTTGATACAATTTGAAATGAAAGATATGGCAAAAATCTTTTTTCAGTCGAGTTTGTACCCCACAGGGTATAAAAAGTACGATTTAACCAAATATAGATGAGATATCTCAAAACACACAAAAGTTTTTCATACCAAAAATTAATGCGCATACGATTTTTCAAATATAACCTATAAGATATTGGAATCCGATTTGGAACAAATCTGTTCAGATGGTAACATGCGGCTAATTTGTGAGTTGGGTTGATTCGGCTCACTACAAAAATCTCTATCGGCTATTGCACTCATATCTGGATACAATCATCAAGCTGTGACCCTTTAAGTAATAATAACGTATGTAATTTTAACCACGTCTAAGCTCATTTGTATAGACTTATGTCATCTTTCGTATTAGAGGTTGTCAACGTGATACATAAATTGATCAGTTGATTGAAAAATCTAAATTACTTATATAAAACTTTACCAAACACATAACTTCATTTGATAAAGTGCAATGCAATACTTTATCACTTTCTGGGAATTATATCATTGAACCTGACATATTTCTTAAATATATAGCTAAATAATAGACACAAATTCCTTAAGGCCGATTTCTCATCAGCCTGCTGCATGTATGTAAATGTTACTTAACCATAAATAAAGGATTTAAATTTTTGGATTTCACATTTTGCCCTATCAAAAAGTAAATTTAAAGTTTGTAATAATGTGGCATCTCAGTGACCTGCAAGTGTTAACGCAAAGTTTGAAATTTTTAAATTGAGAGTAAAATTTGTTTTTTTTTTATGAACCGATAAAATAAATAAATGGAGAATTTTTGGACTTCCGTCACGTCAGAATTGTTTATCAGATACTGAATACGAAACGGTAAATTATATGACCCGTTGTATTTTATTTTTCAAAAAGTTGTTACGGTGATGATATAAGCAAAGATATTAACACTGAAATTTTAACTGAGTAGGCGAACGTTAAGAGCTTACTGGAAGGATGATCTGCCCTGTAAGCTATCGAAAGCCTGGGACTAAATTTATGACAAGAAATCCAAATTTATCTTATTGAAAAGTTTATGAAGCCAGTAAGGCAGTAGGCAAGATGTGAAATCGGACCTTAGTCTCAGAACTTAAACCAGAGCTCTCAATTTGTAGAGTTGATTGACAGAGTTTTAATGTTAACGA
Organism: Drosophila testacea; assembly: GCA_035043265.1. NCBI lineage: Eukaryota > Metazoa > Arthropoda > Insecta > Diptera > Drosophilidae > Drosophila > Drosophila testacea. The sequence goes on along the minus strand of JAWNND010000992.1, from coordinate 750,804 downwards.
GAATCGATCTGACAAAAGTATCTTACCGCAATTAGCTAGCTCTTAACGGAGCCACATAAACTTTGACCTGATGCTTAAGATACACTCAGTTAATTGATGGCAGCCAAACCTAAAATTAATGTTGGGTTTGTCCGAAGCTTTACGACTTTTTATTTTGTCAAATTGCACAGGAGACTTGCATTAGTATTAGTTTTGGACAGGTATTAACTGTACCTTAACCAAATACATAGACTGGTGTAGAGAGTAGGGTAAGAGTTTGGTTGGATAGTGTGTACTTAGTTAGGCACATGGATACACATACAGAGGTTGCGTATTCCTTTGGCATACTCATGCGTAATTCTCCGGTGTGCTTGGCTCTGTTTAATGCATTCTGCAGTTGGCGGAAGAAAAAATCCCATTAAAATTAAGTAAAATTGCAGCAGCAGCAGCAGCGGCAGCGTAATCGTAAAAACTTGGCATTTTGATGTTGCACCAAGCAGTAAAATTTTGAAAAGTTTTTGCCACGCAGATAAGACGGAGAGCGGGGACGGAGAGGTTTTGGAGGAGTCAGGAGCAGCAGCAGTAGACAAAGGTTCTGCCTCTTCGATATGGGGTTGGGCTTGAAAACTCTGGCATGAGGTTCATACGAAGGTTGCACATAAAGTGCATGCCGAGACGCCCATGGATAACCCATGTGTGTATTTGTGCCTTCCAAAATGGCGCATATCCTGGTCCGGGGGCATAGACTTTTAGTGCCGGGCATAGTTAATATTGTGGCTTCAATAGTTGATAAGTTATGTGGCAAGAAAAAGTGTGAAACCCAGCAATTTAACGATATAAGTAATAAACTCAAATACGTGCGAAGGCAACGCTTGAAACGCGAAAACGAGTATAGATATTATTAGTTCTCTCGTCATTTACATAGCCAAGGTTTGCCTAGCCCTGTATTACCATATAAATATGAAAGACATAAATCTTGATGTTTTTTATGGTTCAGTTAATGTCAAGGTAAAACATATTCAAACCAGTTATTTGAGTAATTTGAATACTTTTCGGGCTGCCAACAATTGGCGCCATATTTAAACAATCTATTTGCAGTTAATAATTATTATATGTTTTTCTCGTTCTCGACTTTCCACAGCGCGTGTAGAAATAAACCGAATTATAGCGCAAATCAATCTTAACTACTACAAGGCCATGGCAATTGATCTGCACTTGACCGGGGTGCCCATGTACCTGACTAGTATCGAGTGTGGAGCCCACTTTACGCACCTTCCGCTGACGCATATTCAACCGACAACACCGGAACCCCTGGCTCTTAGCCGTACACCGCCCAGTCCGGCAGCAACCGTTCTAACGGCATCCAATCCTCACCAGAAACACTCGAGGCCCACGAGCAGTAATGGCACTGTCCATTCGGCCGCCTCTCCCACGTTGGTTACAACTGTTTCAACCATGTCAACGCCCGGCCATCATCATCAGCATCATCAACAGCACCAGCAGCAGCGGTCACGTTCGGGGACGCCCACAACACCCCCTCCGGCGCACAGCAGCAGCAATGGAGCCTATCATCATAATCATCATCATCATCACGGCCAGCATTTGGTCAGCTCAACGTCCGCTGCGGCTGTTGCAGCGGCAGCGGCAGCCACGTAGCAGTATCGCAATGTTGCCGCCGTTGCTGCAGCAGCTGCCGCAGCTGCACTCTTTGTGTAAGTAAACGGAGAAGCTTTCCTTGTCCAAATACAATTGGCTATTTTAGTTAACAATAAGGACGAACTAAAATTTCTGGGATGCTGAAGAATAAATTCTCTTCTCTGGTATAACCAACTAACGTTGGTATAGTTATACGAAAAGGTGACCTAAAAGGTTATACCAGAGTCACCGTCTAATAAAACAAGTAAAGTGACTCGTGTTTGACGTAAAAATAATACATTAATAAATATCACATAAATGATACAAAATCATTACATTATTAATTACATAAATAATTACTCAAATATTAATCAAGGTACCGCTCCTTGTGAGTTCCATAATACATAGCATAGCATGATAACAAAAATATAGATTTTCTTGTATATGGTATATATAAATGCATAATAAATACAAAATACCTACACAGATATATAAAATGCTTCAATATCAGCTGTTATTTTTAGTTAATTGATTTAAACTCACTCTATATTTGTATTGCTACAAAATTAGCAATTTATTTTTCTATTCATAATATCCATTTTTCTAAAGTCAGCTATACCACTATGAATGCAAAGTTAGATTTTAAGATATGATAAGAGTTTACAAACTCTTATACTTGTATTAAAAATAAAGTTTTGAATCAAAAGGATTCCCAAAAACTAAAAAAGGGCATTTAAACTTCGAAGCTATTTTCGTTTTCTGAAAAGCTTGAACTTATTTGGCATGCAGGACCAAGCACGTTGCCTTTAATCAAATCAATTTCACAGCATAGTTTTATGTTTACAATTTAAGTTGGTTGCCTGTTTGCTGCTGCAGCAATGCCAGCCACTTTCCACTTGCCATTTCCAACTTGCAGTTTTCATTCCTTCATTTCCATTTCCGGCGGCTGCTGCCATTCCTTTAGCCGTTGCATTTCCGGGCTGCGTACGAAAGTATGCAATGGCTTTTTCATCATTTGGTCTGATGGCTGCAACGTGGGAACAAAAGCTGCTCATTCAGTTGCTGTTGCTGTTGGTGCTTCTGCTTTTGCTGCTACTGCCACAGATGAAAAACAATTCCTTTTTGGATGCCCCCGTTTCCCTCTACTCTCTACACGCTGTCAAGTTGCTTGTGCTTTTGTGCTGACAATTGAAGCATTCGTCTTTTAGCCGTTTATTTGTCGTCGTTGCTTAATTTAGAGGCAAGTGTTAAATTTCCATGCTGGCTGGCATTTTAGTTTATATTAAACGCTCCTGATGCTTCAACATTTTGTTGCCTTTTGTGCGAGATGCCTTTGCTTTAATTAAAAACTCAAGTGGCATCAGTGTGGGTCTCTCTGACTCTCAGGTTTCTGTGATGGGGTCTCGGGTTGCCCTGCGTACATCTTGTTATTTGCAATTGCATTGGCATTTATGTTGTTGCCACAAATATCAGAAATATCATATAATTCTCTGCCCTCGAAATGCACATCAAAACTTTCGCCTGCTTGCCACAATTTATGATGCCCGGACAACACTTCAGAATGCATATTTCAATGTGTCTGTCTGGTCCAAGGTAATAAAATATACGCATTTTGCAACAACAACGTCATCTAAATCTTGTCTAGAACTGTGCTGTTTCCGTGCTATCCTTCGATTGTTTGTGCGCCCTTTCGGCACATTAAAACCTCAACTCAACTCAACTCACTTCAACTTCTCATCTCCTGTGGCATTCCGCATCAAAGGCGCGTCGTGAGTTTTTACGAGTGCATCATAAAACTGGAACGCGAAAAATAGGAAAAAAAAATATTTTGATTTTTTTTATATATGTATATACTATATGTATAAGTATTTCTGGATGCCTCTAAGCCTAGGCAAGGCTGCAATTAAATTGCACAGTGCGACTACAAAGTCAAAGACAAAAAGGGCAGGAGATTGGAGAGAGAAGTGAAGACACTGATGATGAGAGATGAGTTGCCTGACTGCCTTGACGGGGCCACATAAAACTATCATAGAGTTCATTTAACTCCGTCAAATTTTAGAGAGAGAAAGGAACGTTGAGATCAAACTTATCAGCAAAGCAAACAAAAATCAACAACAACAATTATTCAACTGCAAATGCAGCGGCCATAAAAAGTGCCAAACAATGCGAAACTTTTACGAGCCTCTCAAGCTCCTGTGGCAGGAGCAGCTCCTGAAATGCATTTCATTTGTTTCAGTTTGCACACACCAACAAAAACGATATAAGCTTGCCAATGCCACTTCAATTCCCTGACCTTTTCTTCTTGACTGTCGACTGTTGACTGTTGGCCAAAATGCCAATAAATGCATAAGTTTTCCATTTAACGATATTTTGTTACCGCTTTTGGTGCAAATACCATAAAAATTTTGTACACCTTTTGAGTGTACAATACCAAGGAAAAGAAGAAAAGAACTGTTTATTATCGTTTTCCTCTCAATTTTTGTCTCCTTCGCATTCTCGCTCTCTCTACTTACATTTTGTCACTTGAAATATAACAATATGGAAAGTGCTTGTCAAGTATCCTACATCCAAATTTGTTGAGAAAATTGTCTTTAAATTTATTTGAAGATTTCGGGCTAGTATCAGATACTTTTATTTAATAGATATATTTGAATTTGACATTAGTTTTTAAACATTTTACGTCAGTTTATCATTCGGATAGATATTTGAGACCTTGTATAGACATTGACAAAATGTTAAAGGAAAATTAAACTGCCCATATGATGTTGTTTAAATTTGAATATGTATATGTAATTATAAAGCTCTTTATTTGGATTTCATTTTAATTTAGTAAGCTCAAAACATAACAAAAAATTTATCTTCTCAATAAGATTTAAGATTTAATTATTATTTTCCTGATAAGCTTAAGAAATTTTTTTTTTTTATTAAATTTCACAAATTATTAAATCGAGTACCGAAATATACATTTTAATCAATACCGATCCCTCGTCCAATTTCAACAAACAGTTTTTTCGATCCCTCTAAAGCTCTCGAAGATCACTTAAGCAATTTTTAAACAAAATTAAAAATACGTGTTTATAACAATAAACAACATACAATATATTCAATGCTTTTGTGTTGTCGCACAATTTCCGTTGATTTCTAATTTCCGTTGAGACGTCGTTAAAAAATTTATTTACAAACAGCAAATCCCTTAGTTTTAATGGTCCTGTTCTCAGTCATCATCACCCATCGCCTGCGTCACATGCTTTGTATACGTTTTCGAGGTCGAGGCGAACCATAATAAATGCAATGCTTGCCATAAAAATAAAAAAAAAATGAAAAAGAGAATAGGAAAAAGATATTATAGTTTTGCGAGCGAGTTTTGGAGTTTCAGCTTTAGCTTACGCTGCTCGAATTTCGCTCTCCTCTGGTATCCCCTCCGGGGCCCGTCTATAATTCGGCTTGTGTTTATTATTGTTGTTCGTCTTTCGTTTGGTTTGCGTGTTGAGAGCGCTCTCCGGTTTTTATGGTGCCACGTTACGCCGTTTTTTTTAGTGGACACGCATTATTAAAAAATAAACAATATGTATGCTCTGCATACAGAACGAGAGCCACAACTCCAATCGTCGAGTCGAATCGAATAAAAGGCTCCTTCATGCCCTTAGCACTTTTTTCAGCTACTCATTTTTCAGTGGAAAATTTTGTGGTGATCGTAAAAAGTTGAGTTGAACAAATAAACAAATCTACAACGCATCCAGAATGCTCTATCAAAAATATTAAGATCAAATCAAACTGGATTACAAAACAGCGGACATTCGATATACCTGTTTAATATAATAAAATTTTATATTTTACTTTTTAGATTACTTTATAGTCTTATATGTATTAACAAAATTATACATTAGACCTCGAGTCAGCTAAACACTCAAATATTAACCAAGGTCGTTGAACCAACAAAAATACCATTCTAAATGTTTAGTAAAATATTTTGTTATTTTGTCGTATATGATATTTATAAATGTATTTTCTACCAAATGTGAGACTCTTTTGTATATACATAAAACCAACGTCCTTTAAGTCACCTAATTCAAGTATATATGTACATACATAAGGGCCAATCAAAGTGATTTTCAATGTTCATTCAGTTCTTTTGCAATTAGTTCGACTTCGACAATTGAAAAGCTACCACGGCAAAACTGAGAACTGTTGCTGCATTATCTTAAATTGCATCATAAAAATCACATTTGGCATTATAAAAAAGAACAAAAGTCGTTGCGGGAATGCAGCTGCGCCCTAAACGACAAGAAATCTGGATTCCAATCCAAGTCCCAAAACCAAGACCACTTACAGGCTGGACAGCGAACGGCATCGGCACCCACTGTCGTGGTCGTCGATGTTGCCATAAAATTTGCTTTTACGAGCAAAGAACTCTCTCATCCTTTGGACTACCTTGCTTAGCAGGTAAGCAAGCTCAGAATTAACTGTGACTGTGCTTGTTGTCTACGGTGCCTTCGACTGGTATTACAATGATTTTAATGCTTTTTATGGCTGAGACATTGCACCCATATGGGCACACTGGGATTATTGCCAACGGTCGTTGCCATTAAAAACAGTTTTATGCCGCATTTGTGCTTAAAATGATTACCAATAGCATATTGAGTTTCTAACTAATTAATAGGCAAACCCAAATTAAGTTTAATTTAATTCAAGTTTAAATCTATTCTTCACTTATCCTGAAACTAATAATATTTAAATCTTTTTTCCATTTCATTTAGCGATAAATAAAAATTAGCACCAAATACCGAAGTCTATAAAATGGGATGGAGCTGCCCCGGAGCTGAAAGCCTATTTCTTAAAAAATAAACTGAGTTCAACAAAAAGTTCATAAACGGTACAGAGATGAGCCGAGAATATTATATAATACCTTGTAATAATCCATATATATTGTTCTTTTATTCGATAACAAAAAGCAAAGCTTTGGATTTGGACAGGATTATACACATTATAGAGGGGTCATAATGCATATTTAATTTTCGGGCTGAGCTAACTTAAAACATATTTAAATTGATCTCAACAACTTAAATCTAAAACAATCGTAATCAACTGAAATCCGCTGATATACTAATATATAATAAATTTATCCGATTCAATTGCATCCACATTTTGATGCAGTCTATTTACTATTTAAGCATACAATAAATTCTTCCCAAAATGGCGCAAAGATTAATGAGTGCTAAAAACTAAGAATCTTAAAAATGATAAAAATCTGCACAACATGAATACTTTTATGCATGCATACACACACACATAGTTACATACATATACACCTACATATACATACATATAATGATATCTAGTCCTAAGCATGCACCACTTACGAGTAGAGCACCATTAAATCAGAAACCAAAACTCTTTGAGAAATTTGTACAGCATTTGAATATTTATCAAAAACAATTTTCAGTGCGTGTATGTATGCGTATTTTATCTAAATATGAGATTATATCAGCTTCCAACATAAATGATTTTCCTAACTTCCGTTATTCATGTTTAATTTTACATTTCCTTGGGCTGTGCGCTGTCATGCGATTTTAATATATGAATATGTAAGTCTTTTTCTTTATATAAGAGAGGGGAGACGGGTTGTAAGAGAATACTGTCCAGCTTCTATGAGAAAATTGTATTCTTAAGTTAAGTTTCTACAAAGCAAATAGGATTGTAATTTTTTTTTGTACACAAGAACCAAAAATGTTATGCTATTCAAATTGTAGTTAAATTTTCTTTGTATTTGACAAAAATCGAAAAGAAAAACATTTTTGTTGTTTAATTAAATCAAAGAAACAAAGATTAAACAATAGCTAATACATTTCAAGTTAGATGGAACTTACATTGTAAAACTTTAAATATTGTATTGTAGTTAAAATAAAAAAATAAAACAACGCTTCAAAATAAAGTTTAACTTGAATATATTAAATGTATGCTGTAAATAATAAACAACGTTTTCATTGCTTTACCGAATGTCATTTCATTGCATTCATAAACATTCTTAAAACTAACTGCAGTTTTTTCATGACCATTCAAGATTAAAGCCCAAAGAGACCCTTGAGATCATCGATGGAGAGTTTAGTGCTAACCTTTCCTGTTAGCAATCCATCAGCTAATTCTAATTTACGATCTTGAAGTGCCTTAATGCGCTGCTCGACAGTGTCCATGCAAACCATCTTATAGATAATCACATCCTTTTTCTGACCAACACGATAGATGCGATCCTGCGCTTGTGCCTCCAATTGCGGATTCCAGTGCAAATCCAAAAGAATTAAATGATTTGCTCCAATCAAATTGAGGCCAACACCGCCAGCGGTCAGTGACAACAATAGAATGCGTTTGGAACTCCGCGGATCGTTGAATTCGTTAACAATGTCCTGACGGTTCTTTACTGGAATGGTGCCATTTAATGACATTGTAGCAATTCTTTCTTTATCCAACATGTCGCGTAGGATATCCAGCACAGATCTCCATTGAGAGACAATGATGACCTTATCATTAGTGTTCAATACGCATGTCTTAAGTATCTCAATAGTTTTGAGCAATTTGGTAGAGGGACGACTTAAATCAAACACTGGATTGCTTCGCTTCAGCACATTTTGAGAAGCCTTTGCAAAGCGGACTTCATCGCCATCTAAGGGACGCTCTTGATCCCCGTCGGGGCTAGTTGAGGAAGTGTCATTAATAGTCAACTTATTTAGTTGATCCAATAAATCAATTTCGGCTGGATTCTCTTCACTTGCGTTAAGGCTCATATTTCCAGCACCTTCATCTTCCAGCATCTGTAGTAACAAGACACATAAATACAAACATTGTTTTTTTTTTAAATTAGAAAAGTGGCTATGTACTTACAGCGTCTATAAGACCTGGATGACAACATATTTGCCTAAGACGTAGCAAAAGGACTAAAATTTCATGTGACTTTACTTTGGCGTGATCGTGGCCAGCCATGCGAGTGATTCTCTCATGCATTTTAAAATAAGCGCCATTGGGATCCTTGCTTTGTTTGTGTGTCGGCTTGTAGGCATCGTTAACAAAGTTTAAATCTGAATCCTTCTCAGCACGTTGTAACAGAAACTGGGCAAATAAAGTTCGGGAGTAGGTCATAACTCGCTGATAAACGTTCATTTCATATTTATCAAGTTTCATTTCTACTAATCGAATCTCTTTGTTAGGCAAACTGTTTAATTTGCCATCCAGTTGTAGCTGAATTTTAGTGCGCCTAAGCATTATGGATTTCATCAGTAAATTCAAACGATTTTGTCCACCAGCGCTCTTGTTGTCGATCCACCTCTTCCACATAACCAGATCATCAAATGGCGAACAGCGCAGAAACTTTAGTAGCGCATAGACGTCAATCTCCTTATTTTGAATTGGAGTGCCAGTGAGGGCCCATCGAAACTTACTGCGCAATTCACAGACAGACGTCGATGACTGTGACTTGTGATTGCGTACCACATGAGCCTCATCTAGAATGACTCGGCGCCACTTGACACCAAATAGAGCGCCCCCACATTTTTGCTCTCTGGCCACAATGTTATATGTGGTAACCACTAAATCGTAGGTGCGCAAGTGTTTGGATTTCGACTCGCGATTGGGGCCGTGATGCACGCAGACGCTAAGGCGATGCCGGGACAATTTTGAATCAACTTCAGACTCCCACTGACGAATCAAACTCGCGGGGCACACTACTAGAGTTCCTCCTTTATAATCTATAAATAAATAAAAAAAATATATATATTAGCTCAAGCCACCAACTGTAAGGATTATACTTATTCTACCCTGACCCTATTCAGAATGGCCTACGAGGGTATTATGTGTTTTTACATCAAATGTCACGTCAATTCGCTTGTCTGAATGCGATGTTCTCAGCATCTATTAAAGCAAGAAACACAATAGCCCTAGTGTTTATTATGCGATCCGGGCCACCTTAAGTGTGATTCCTGCCTGTTATAGCTTCATCAGATTGTAAGCGAAGGTGGCATTTTATATGCAATTTGAAACAAATTTTATCTGCATATGGTATCAAGGAACCTATCAGAAGGTGCCACAGAAAAGCACATAACCCGAAATTCAACCAAAAAACCAAAGCAAGTTGGTTTAAGGTGACACAAATTTCAAATCTCAAATCTCAAGACAATTGTTGAGAGGAATAACAAAACTTTTGACTTTTGACAAACTTAAAAAAAAAATTTTAACTTTTTAAGTATGTATATGTCAAATGGAATTATTTTTGAAACCACTTACGGTCCTTGCGGCCCTTCGAGTACCAATCACCGGAACTTTTAGGATTGTTATCAGCATCGTCGCCTTCGTCACTGCTGGCAGATTTCGTGGCTGTGTCGCTCTCTTTACGGTTTTTACATGCGAGCACTAGGGATATCATTGTTAGGGTTTTTCCCAGACCCATATCATCAGCTAAAATGCCACCACGTGGACGCTGCTGCTCTCGCCATGACATCCAGGCCAGAGCGTGCTTTTGATGATCCATAAGCTGAACCTTTAATCCCGATGGATCTTCAGCTAGCACATTCTCTGCGGGACAATCCTTCAATGAACCGTGTAGATCCTTAGGTGCAAAGTTTAAAATCCAGGAAAACAATGAATAAACTTCAGATGCATTTTTTAAAATTTACGTACCTTAAGTGAATCCACAGTGAGTGCCTTTTGAGTATTAAACGTAGCCAAGCCTTGAGTTCCCGTATGCTTGGGCTGTATTGAATTGACTGCTGCGGAAAGGTCATCCCAGTCGAGCTCATTGACTGCGGGTTTGGGTTGACTGTGTATTTTAGGTGCGGCAACATTTTTTGGGACATCTTCTTTCTGGACATTAACACTATTCAGATATTTGGTTTTCATAGCAATCTCCGCCTTTAGTCCATCGATACGTTTTCTGATTTGAATGCCATTATCGTGTAGCTTGTGCGACACCATCTCGTTTAGCTTTTCCGCCTCGATCAACTGCACACGCAATTCAGCTACTTTGCGCAACTCCTCTTCATAGACACCAAGCGATACATTTACATTTTTAACATTTTGCTCACCTAATGAGGACCTATTAGGCGTTTCGTTAATAGTAGAACCCTTGGCGCTATTGCTATTCGGCGATAAGTTTTCTTCGTCGCTGGATATTTCAATTGTCACTTCCTTATTGCTAAGGATGAGCACATCGCTACTAGAGGAATTGGTGGACTCGATCTCAGGCTGCTGGTGCTCTTGCTCAATAATAGGAGCCAATGTCGAGTGCAATATGTCCTCGCTGCTGCCCACAAACTGTGTGCTGTATCGTGGAAAATCGTCATGTTTATCAGCAGCCTGGCGATTATTTTCGGTGGACACAAGCTCCACATCCTGGGTAACATCTGCATCTTGATGCACTTGGTTAATGCTGCCACTTCGATCTAAGGCTGTTCCCTTGGTTTCCAATCCCTTATCGTGGGAAGCATTTGCATTATCACCGTCATGAATGCTGTCTCTATTGACGCTAGAATGATCCTCCTCTTCGCTGTAGTCAATCTCACTGGAATCATCACTAAGGTCCTGAGGGCGTACACCTGTGATGCTCATGCGCGTGCGCGGCGACAGACCACGCCGATCTAGCTCATCCTCCTCTTCACTATCCGAAAAGATTACTGCTCTGCGGCGTCTTCCCGCTTTTTCTTTAATCACTCGGCCCACACTTTCATCGTCAGAATCTGTGTCCAAAATTGTGACATCCGCACTTGGACGATTTTCAGTGCTGCTGCCACTTGTGCGTCCTTTTGACGTCACAAATGTAATTACAATGAGTTTAAATTCAATTTGCAGTTTTTAATCGCCTTTATAAGCTCACCTGTTATGGACTGACTAACGTTGCTGTCTTGCTTATCCGAATAGTACTCCTCGCTGTCACTTGACATTTTTTCTTTAGATTACTTCCAGAAAAAGAATTCACGCTACCGCAAAATTTTAAGGCGCCAGTTTATTTCAACTTGTGCTTATCTACACACTGGTAGAGTTGTGTCGTTTCGTTCTGAATAAGTTCAAATGAGCGGTTCCTTAAACTGAACGCAAGAACTTATTCAATATTTCATGAACTATAGTTTGTTCAATTGGTCGATTGTTCAACGAATTTATTTTACTTATGCTAGGTTTACATTGAGTGGCGCAGTCTGGCACAGCGCGTCAGGGGTGCATTTGGGCATCTGAGCCTTCGAAATTTGAATTACCGATTGTAATGCCCAAATGCACCCCATTTGGGGTTATTCTTATTGCTATTTGCTGTTAATATTCTTATTGCGATTTTTTTTATCTTGCAAGAGACATTAGTATATGACAAAGTGTGCCGAAGGTAAACATTTCTTACAATTTTGTAAGGTATTGTGAAATAAGCGCCGAATGCAAACATTTTTTTTTCAAATCGCTCGGCACTTCTTGTCATATACTAATGTCTCCTACAGGGAAAAAAATAACATTAGCAATGAAAACAAGAACAAAAAATAATAACAGCCGTAAATTTATTCGATTATAATTTAAATTTAAAAACAAATAAATTAATTATGAATGAGACCCTAAAACTATTTCACACTTGTCATTTGAACTATTTATCGTTCATGATTCATGAACAACTAGAAAGACGTTCATCGTTCATCAACGATTCATATCGTTCATCGTTCATGAACAGCTGATCAACTGAATATCGTTCATGTTCTGAACGAGCGAACATGTTCCTTTCAAATTGTTAATTATTGCTCACTTTCAATTAAATAAAAAAAAAATTAAATCGATTTTCGGCAAATTTAGAACTGAAACTGTAATAATTTTGCTCTAAGGCGCACAATTTAAGATTTTAAGGATAATTGTTTTGGTTGAACGGTATTCATTGATAAAAATCGTGTGATCGATAAGAAATACTGAAATATCAAACGGATGATGGCAACTCATGCCATCACTTGGCTTGAATGGGTCATTTGGAATTTGTATGGCAATAAAGTCGTCATTTGGCCCAAAAATGGCGGTGAATGAGCCGAATGCGCTGTCGTGCCAATGAATTCGGGGCTGAATTTCTGGGGCTTAGAGCCGAATATGACAAGAAAAACATTAATTTAGGCAAAAAAAAAAACATCCTTATCTATAAAAGCTTGCTACTTCGCTTCCTAACCTACGATTTTAATGAGCAATACTTTGAAAGACGTTTTATTAAACCCTTTAGCCCTTAATATTTGCAATTAAAAGTTACTAATTTTTTTTTATAATATTTCTTGTGTTTTAAAGCATATGAATCATAAATTTCTAAATTTAAAAATATACATTTGTGTAAATTATAGCCTTCAATATTTGAAATTAAATAGATACTATTTTATTTCTTCTAATTTTCCTTAAAGTTTAAGGACAGAAATCGTAAAATATAAATTTAAAAAAAAAATCATAATTGTCTAATATTTTTCAAACTATTGATTTAAATTAAAAATAGTGTATTAATAATTGGTAGATATATTCATTAGTTTTCGGAAGCTGTACACATCTTTACAGCCGTTCTGGAGAAATTATTGAAAAAACTACACCTAAGAAAATTTTTTAACGTTGATATAATCTAATAATTTAATCTTTAGATTCATATGTATCATAAAAAGTGATATTTGGCCAAGAACCATTAAAAAAGCTAAAAATTGTTACCTATTGTTATGTAAGCCCTTAAAGATAAATTCAAAAATAATTGTGTTAATAATGTGGAATTTCGGCTGTGAAACGATTCAGAAATCCTTTGGCTATATGGATACAATGGCATAAAATATTCAGAGAGGATAAGAAGGACCCAGAACTTTAGCTGATAAGCATCACGTCAACAAAATTAAATTATTAGTGATCCAAGATGATCCATCGACAACTTGAGGATTTTCTGACGCTATTGACACTTTAATGGGCTAGCACTATTTCAAGAAAGGTTTTAAGCCCCAAAAAGGTTGTCAGACACATATAATCAGTTTCTTTTTAAAATAAAATGTACTTTAAATCGCGTCCTCTATGATTTGATATTGTTGATAAATTAATAAATTCAACACCAAATGCACCAGCACTAAAATGAATGTTAAACGCTATTAAAATATATATTCACATTGTTGTACAACTTGACCGAAAGTAATCAGATTCGATAATATTACGACCCCAGTGCTTTTTAGGTAGCGTGTTGCAAGCATTGGCACCCTGGCATCTACCCCTGAAACTAGGTGGCCTTGAAGCTTGGGACCTTTCCAGACGTTCATAAAATTCGTCAAATAATCCTATTTTTGGTATTGTCTGAAGTTCCTCTGGACTAAGCATTTTATTTACGCATTTCATTTTATATGTCCGAGGTGTAGGTAATGGAGAAAGACTGTAGGAACGACTTTGTCTTAACCATTCGCTGTTTCGACATTGTTCAATCGAAGTCTCACTAATACATATCCATAAGTCTTTGCCACAAGTGCCCGATGCCATTGCACCGTCCGTATATATTCTAATCAGCAAATCTTGAAAATTTTGTGTACGTTCTATTAAATTTGTTCAATAGAATAGAATTTTAATTTATGATATTGGCGTCATTTTATATATTTCTAAAAAGCATTCTGGGGTTACTCAGTTAAAGTTTAAATGGTTCGATTCCCTAAAATTATTAATGCGCCAATTATTTTATTATTGCATTAATATAGATCAATATGTATATGCATATACTTTGCTTTATTCAGATTTCAATTGTCTGATACAATGTCATCATTCTTCTCTATACATACATAACATTAAATGAATTAAATAACTAGTCACTTAAATCTATTTAATATTAAAGGGTAAACGAAATGTGTATAAGTATATTATTTTAATTAATTGTGTGTGTTTGTATTTTAACTAGCGTGTGTGTGTGTCCGTCAAGTCTGTAAGTTTGATTAATTTATTATTTTTATTTATTGCAAATTTGCGTTAATTGTATATTGAGGAGCTTTCGCATGGCTCGTTTTAATTTTTATATTCGCTCATATGCATCTGGTAAATTTCTGTTAATTTTCTATATTTTTATCTAGAGATTAGCCAAAACGGTAGTTCAAGTATACTTTTATGAATTTTCGTCTAATTTTATAATTATATGCAATGGTTCATAATTTAATAATTTACCTGTGTCCATCCGAGAGTTATGTATATGTATAATCGAATAATGATTTATTAAGTGACGTATGTATGTATGTATGTAAGTATGTATGTGGCATGTCTGTAAGATTATATTGTTTTTAGGTCAATGGGTATTGGATAGACATTAGAGGAGCCGGCCTGAAAAGAGCCGAAACGACGTCTAGACCATCATGGTCTAGACTAATAGTCTCTTTTATTATTCAAGCATCTGAAATGTCCAGCTACTGCTCTTAACATGGCTTATAATGACTCCAACCTTTTGTGCTTGAAATTTTATACAAAAGCAGCGATAAATTTACGAAGTGAACAATTTTTTCAAGTTTAATAATAATGTATACAATTTTCTATACGTAAGTATAAGAACCTTATGTGTATAAATGTGAGAGTTTGTGTAAATAAAAGTAATGAGAAATATTGCATAAAAGTGTGTACATAAATGAGTGTGTTTGTGTGTATCCGTGATTACATATTCTTGATTTTCTGATCCGTTTGTTTTATAGTTGCAGCTTAAACAAATGATTTGTTCCTTCTTAATTTAAATTGCTAGAATTAAGCAAACATTGTAATAGTTTAAGTTAATGAAACGTAATCAATACATACATAATTACAAAATAATATGTAAAATTCTGTACACTTAAATTCTATGGGTTTTTCATTCATATTTGAATTTAATAAAAATTAATTATCTTTTTGTTATAATAAAAATTGGTTTCATAGTGTGCGTGTGTGTATATAGGTGTGTGTTTGAGTGTAATAAATATTATTATGCATATGCATTTATAACTAAATTATTTTTCTTTTTTTTGCTTTGCTTGTTTTTCTTAGATGAAAAACCGATATTTCGAATATGAGTTTTTGGAATTTGAAGTTCTTGCTCAAAGTCTGTTTTGGTATATTAGTGTTTTTTTTTGTGGTTTTTTCGCGCATGTTTGACATTAATCGCAATAGAATGTTATTGTGAAATTAAATTTTTAATTATTTATTTATGTGCTTTAACTTCATTAATGTCAAACACATTACACATACATATATGCATATCATTTCGTTTTCTTTTCTTTTACTTTTTAAGGAGGTACTAATTTGTTAACACTTCTGCGCACGGCGAGGGGGAAGTCCCCGTTGGCGGCGTCTAATCTTTGTTCACTTCTCCCGTTGCCATGTTTCTTTCCTTGCTCATTTACAAAGCCAGGTTATTTCGTCTTCCGTTGACCTTATTTACTAGATTGCATATTTTTAAGGCTGGTCCTAGCTTCAGACCCATGTATTTCATCATCATCTCTGAGTTGAGTAACAGTAAAGCTTTACCATCAATTTCCTGCAGATTTCGGGGATATCATCTGATCAGTCAACGTTTACAAATAAATTGTTAAAATATTATTACTCACATGCTTTCGAAAGAGATCGCCATGCACGGCCAGGGAATTGTCATTGCTTTCAATATACTGGATAACTTCCTCAATGGACCAATCAATCGGTTGCGCCCGTAGATGCGAACAGGACGTTGTTGTGGATGTGCTGTGAGGTGAGGTGATTGTAGTGCCACCATAGCTACTGGATGCAGCGGCTGCAACTGGCGCAGTGGCTGCTTTGGCCGCACTGGCAGCTGGCGCAGCTGAGCATGCAGACTGTGATGCTGTAAACGGAGTGGATACCGCTGATGGGAATGAGGCGCTCGAGGATAACGTTGTCGGAGATTTATAATAGCTGATCGGGGACTTGGCGGTCAGCTGCTCTGGATGCACTTCGGCCACTAGTGGCGCCAAATATTTACCAATTGCACTGGTATTTGCTGTGCCCCCCGCCAAGCTACTGCTGCTACTGGAGGAGGAGTTGGAGGTGCTGGAAGAGGTGTTCTTGTGACTGCTGGCAGGTGAAGCATCCAAGTTGCTGCTGCCTGTCTCCTGAGTGAGAGTGCAATCGCCATTATTGGTAGTGCCACTGTTGTTGTGATGCTGGAAACGCACCTTGCGCAACGCTTGAGCCTGAGTTTGACTTTGAGACTGTAAATGTCCCGTGCCCGTGGATGCGACTACTGGTGTCACACCATTCGGCTCTGTTTTGATGGTTGCCTTTGCACTGTTGCTATTGTTGTTACTGTTGTTGTTGTTATTATTATTATTGTGGTTTACTTCTTCTTTACTGGCCTTGATTGCTTTGGTTGCTGGCTGCGCTTTGACGCCAGCCTCCTGCTTGATAATAAGTGGCTTCTCCGCGGGCGATGTTGGCGTGGGCGTGGTAGATTTGGACTGACGATTGCGCTTCTCGGCGTGCACAGGTGAGGATGGCGGCGTCGCTGTCTGTACCAATTGACGCTTGCGACTGTGCGCACACTTTTTGCAATCCTCCGTCTCCGGTACCAGGGAAATGAAATTTACACATGCCTTGCATGTGGTGCACAGTGTCTTAATGAATTGTGCCAAACTGTCGTCATCCTTCATGCGCAGTGGCGAGGGTATTTTGACCTGTAAGTGCAGAAAGGGATTAGTGACATTAATTAAAATTTATATTAATTAATTTACCGTAAAGTTCTTTCCAGCAGCGGTGACAATGTGTACATCTCCGTCTAGCTCAAAAAGCAGTCGTGACAACTGCTGTGTGTCCGCGCTGGCAGCCAGGACTTCTTGCAGGCAAAGCTTCGCTAGCGTTTCGTGCGTTTGTCCCGTCACCATAGAAGGCAACTTGGAACTGTTGATAAAAGGTCCGGCCTTGCAATTGGGATGAAAGTGGGCCGTGACTGGCGAAGCTGGCACCATGGCATCGGATTCGGCCACAAAGGTGTGCCTTGGACGCGGACATCGCTGCTTACCAGAGCCGGAGTCCATGCGCGACTTATGGCCTGGAGGTTGCATAGGATGGCAGCTGCGTGCACACCAACCAGCAGGAAAGATATCTCGGGAGCGATAGTTGCACCAATAATCAAAGGCGCCGCGCCATCCATCGAATGTGACATGGATTTGGTCGTCCTTTATGGCATCCACTGTTGCACAGCAAATCAGTTGTGGATTCTTTTTATCCACGGCTTCCAGCTTCTGGCCCACTTTGTACAGATTTACCGCTGGCGTTGGAGGTTCTGGTTGGAAAATCTCCTCGGGCGCAACCATTGCGTTATTGAGAATCTTACAGAGGTATCCGGGCCAACTAGAAGCGTTCATCCTAAAGCCGAGCGGTGGCTGCAACATCCCGCCATTCTTCTCGCAGTGCCCAATTGCATGAATCTCCGTGGAGTCGACTAGACGCCAAAAGTCATTTTGAGAATCGCTGCCATCGAGACGAAGTCGCAAACGTGATCCAAGTACACCTACCACCGTCGCAATACAGGTGGAGGTGACGTTACGAGGATCCAAAGCCTCCAGTTTCATTCCAATCTTAAAATCATTGTTGGGCGGATTTAGCGCCTGTTTGAAGCACTCAGGGGGAGCTGCCTCACTTCCAGTTTCCTGTGACAACACAATTATAGAATAAACAATAATAAAATAGAGAAACAGCTACTCACCTCCAGGTAGGCATCCCAATCGAATACATGGAAGCTCTCGTACTGAAAGGGACCCGTTGGCGCTGGTGCTCCGCTGCTCAACAATTTGCGATCGCCATCTGTGGCACCACCAGCGCCTGCACCGCCGGCACCGCTATGCTGTCGCGTTGAACCGTTCTTCTTTTGATGCTTGTTCATACACATCATGGAGCAGAATTCTTTATTTGGCGCACCCTCCCGTATCACATTGTCGCATTGCGTACAAGCCCCCTTGCTGTACGCCTTGCGGTACTCGACGATGCACGTCTCCGAGCAGAACTCCTTCTTGCCCGTCTGTGTGGGCAGCACATACTGCAACGGCAGCTTTCCCTCCCCACACCACGTGCAGGTTGCCCGCTTCGCTGGACGACCGCGCGCTCTTTGCTGAGTCTGCGTCGGCGTTTGTGGTGTTGTGGACGTCGCGTTGGAGTTGGCAGCACCGTTGGCGGTGCCACTGCTGGCACTTGTATCACGTCCGCCAGACATATTTTTGTCGTTTTTGTTATTTATTCAACGTTTTTGCTGTATGTTGCCTTTAGTCTCATACAATTTATCAATTTCGCATTTTAGTGACGCATTAAGCGATTGCAGAATTGCATCTGCGGCTCAACTGTTCCTTTTTTAAAAAAGAGAATAACACTTCTTGTCACGGTTCTATGCAATTCAATTTTAGCGGCGTTCTCGAGGTCACGTAATAACAATTTGTGTATTTGCGTTGATTGTGCAAATTGCATGGCAACACAGATACACACACTTTTGAGCGCACAATTAACGCCCTTATTTTATATTCGCGAAATTATTATACATTGTACACTCTTCAATTATATTTGCTTTTGCGAATAAAAGCTATTTTTTATTTTTCTTTGCATTTGCGTTCCGCCATATTTGTTTTCCTAGCGATGACACTGCGCTAGAGATGTGTTTCTTGACTAAGCTATCGGTAAGGTACCACCCATAAATTCCACCAGGAGGCGTGTCAGCGCACAGTCACAAGCATGTGGCGGTCATACATTGCGCCATCTTTCGAAGACAAAGGGAACTAGTTCACTGTCGTCCCTCTGCATTCGCGTTCTTGCATTTTTTCACCCCATACATTTATAAAGAAAGCTAGTGATGGGAGAATGTAACAAAAAGTTTTCGATATTTGGTATATATTGTGAAAATTGAGGAACTCCTATCATTTTAGTGCTGCCATTAGCGTCCTCTTTGAGGACAGATCTGTCCGTTTTTATAATGAATTTGCCTGAACTTTTCTGAAACATCCCCTATCCGGAAATCTGTTCTTTTTTCACTTCTGTGAAATTTTTTATATATTGACTTAAAATACTTATTACAATTTCAATTATTATAAAAAAAAATATTGTGGCAACGCTGTAAGCATTGATTTCGATTCCGTAATGGGCCATTCTTTTGTAAATGAGTTATATTAAATTTATCGGTATAAGAAATCGATTCTTTGGTACATAAAGCGTGAATGCCACTTGTTATTTGACGCCACTTTGCAAAGTTTTTACCATGCCAAAAGAAATTCACAAATAAAAATTTCGATATGACGATATTGACGATTTGTTCAAATTATTAGAAGTGGACGAAAAATTATAGAATATAGAAAAGAATTATAGAATAAGAATAACTAAAATACTATATAAAATATAGTATAATAATAATAATGATTACTAAATAACGTTTGTGTTACATGAAAAGTATATCCCAGTTCGAATTTAGAGATCTGTCCTGTTTTTTTGTCCTTTTTTTATTTTTTGGTCCTTTTTTGTCCCTTTTTTGGGGTCCGTCTATCCTGTTTTTCTGATCGACCAACGGCAGCACTGTATCATTTGAACACATAAACAAAACAAATGAATAAACTTAAGTGCAAAATGTATATCGTTTAGGAATTATCTGTTGAACCTGTGGTCTGGAAAGATTTTAGATTTGTGCTGGTCCCGTACAAATAGACTCAAAGACTATAATACATACAGTTTGTCAAGAAACACTTTACACACTGAAAATTAAATTTATTTTTTTACTTTCGATACGAAAATAACAGCCTTTTATTCCAATTAATAAATTTTTTTTATTGCATAACTATTTAATACCAAGTATTAAGTGAATTCGTGAAAAAAAATAATAGAACTATGAATAGGTAACTTAAAAAACAACAAAAACTATGATTACACATTTTTGACACTGTCAAGAAACTCTTTACAGTTTTTGTTTTCGAGTTTTGTTTTGTTTATCATTCATGACAAAACGGTGCTTAACCGTTAACTATGGCTTTTTAAAGTAATTTTTCCTCATACTTCGCGTTGCAAAATCGTATGGAGCTTCATACATTTGTGTATTGACAATTGTATCTTTGCATTGTTTATAAACGAAACTTCTGTAATTGTTGTCCGATTTGGTTCAAACTACTTTTAAAATGATTGTAGACGAAAAAGCTTTAAACGCTATGACAAAAAATATTTTTATTTATGTGTTAAGAACTGCAAGTGTCATAATGATTCTAATGCTGAATGAATTGGATGTTGACTGTGTGATAGGTTTATACATGTTAAGTGTGCCGGCTTCACTATGAAAGTGAAAGATTTAATATTAAACAAGACCGGACTTAAATGGTGTTGTGAATATTGCCGTGAAGATGAGGCAGACATATGAAGTTTATTCGCCAAACGAGAGAGAATTTCTCTAGCTTGCGAAAGAGTTTTAACAAGTTGCATGATGATTTTCAGACTGCGGAAAAGCAGTTCAATGCCCGTAAGGTGTTGGATGTCTGTCCAAAGTCTGCTGTTAACATCCACTCTTCTTCTTAAACACCTAACAAATTTGTCTCTCCTCTGTGTCCGAGTTTTTCCTTCTGTTATACTCCTATCAAAGATTCTAACGTGTTAACAACGAACACTTCTGTTTATCCAACTATTATAGTTAATGATGACGATGCCGGTCCATCATCAAATATACTTTTGCGTACCATATCTAATATATTTCCTCCGCCGTCTTTGCCGGCACCTAAGCCTCTTGTAGCTGTTCCATTAAGAAAAAACAGATATTTATCTCTAGGTTGCATCCGGATACTTCGATTGATGACGTAAACGCGTATGTTCAATCGAAGTTTCTAATGCTCCTATAGCTG
Source organism: Drosophila testacea (assembly GCA_035043265.1). Classification (NCBI taxonomy): domain Eukaryota; kingdom Metazoa; phylum Arthropoda; class Insecta; order Diptera; family Drosophilidae; genus Drosophila; species Drosophila testacea. The sequence goes on along the minus strand of JAWNND010000992.1, from coordinate 729,385 downwards.
TAGATAAATTTAAATTTTCTTTTGCTAGAGACATATCATCTTTTAAATTGATTGCGCCGCCGGAATTATTCACAACAATTTGTTGTACAAAATTTTGGCCTAATGGTTTGCTTATCAAAGAAGTAGACCTACTGTCTCGTTACTAATAAATTTATCTACAGTTGAACCAGTTGATCCATCGAATCTTTCAAAAAAACTAAATTTTTCTTTCCTGTTAGCGTATCAAAATGTAAGAGGCCTTAAATCTAAATTAACTAACCCATATATACATAAATAGTATCTCTTTTGATTATAAAATTTTTGACTTCACTGAAACTTTGTTAAAGCCTGAAATATCTAATTTGTCATTATTTACTAACAAGTACACCACTTATAGATGTGACCGTTTGTCACGAGTGGGTGGCGGCGTATTAATCGCAGTTGATTCTGACCTTCCGTCGGAATTATTAAGTTGCTTACCTAATGTTGTGTTTGTTGCAATTAAGTTAACTGTTTATCAAACTTCTATTTATATAACCTGCTCCTATATCCTGCCGCAATCGGATCTTTCTGTTTATCTTGAACACTTTTCCAATATACGTTTGATATCCTCTAAAGTTTAGAGTCTAAACTTTCGGATATAGATTTTTTGTGTGTATTGAGAGCCTTCAACTTACCCGATATATCTTGGTCTATTGTTGATAATCTGGTTGTTCCTACTAGTTCTCATGAGTATATAAATAGCATCCTAGATCTTTCACTTTATCAAGTAAACAATATTCGTAATTGTAACAACCGTCTTCAGAACCTAATATTTGTATCTGATCCTTCAGTTGGTGTTGTTAGTAGAATAGATCCGCTTGTGCTTCCCGAAGATTCATTTCACCCTACGTTAGAAATGAACCTTGATCTTCCTATTCCTGAGCAAACTGTGCTCCCTAAAACAGTAGCGTCCAAACCTCGTTGTTTTAGAAAAGCCGATTTTAACAAATTAAATAACCTCATTACACTAGTTTACAGCCAAAATGCAAAGTGAACCAAAGTATTTTTTTCTTATGGACTTTGGCCCACTAAACACGAAAATGGCACTCAAAATTTTTTTCATGGAAGCGTTTTCGAAATATTATTTTTTTTGCGAATTTTTGAAGTTGCTCCAACATTTTTGAATGTATATCCATTTCTAATCAACCGATTTAGCCAAACAAGAACTCAAATTAAAGGTAAGTAAATTCTCTACAACTTTTACTCAAGCAGTATTAAGATCGGTTCTGTTGTTTAAAAGCTATCAACTTTAAATGTTTGAAAACACGTGATATTTGTGATTTTTTGAGTTTGGGAGCTCATAAAAAAATCTAAAAATGTTACAAATCGCAAAACTAAAATTTTTTTTTTAGTTTTCACGTAAAATTAGTAATATTTCGAAGAATATATGCTGTTATTAATGCAAATCCAACAGTAAATGGCGAAGTAATGCATATTTCAGTGAAAGACTAATGTTTTATTTGCATCTGTTTGTTTCTATGGCAGCTATGAGATATAGTCATCCGATTTCATCCAAATTTCCTTAGGATGTAGTATATGGTACTAAGTACATAATCTGTGAATTTGGCTGAGATAGCTCAAAAAATAACAAAGCTCTTCATACCAAAACTGTTTGTCCTAACTGATTCACTGACATTCAAAAATGTTGGAGCAACTTCAAAAATTCGCAAAAAAAATAATATTTCGAAAACGCTTCCATGAAAAAAATTTTGAGTGCCATTTTCGTGTTTAGTGGGCCAAAGTCCATAAGAAAAAAATACTTTGATTTACTTTGCTAAAAATAATTTCGATTTTGTAAACTAGTGTTATTAATCATGACTGGGCCCAGTTTGTCCGGCTTCAGTTTGCTCAGGACCCTAAACGATTCTATAATTTTGTAAATTCTAAACGTAAATCATATTTATTACCTCATTGAGTTTCATATGAAAATACGACGGCAAATAATGATCAGGCAGCAGCCGATTTATTTGCAGAATTTTATCAATCTACTTACTCTAGTAATAGCTACTCTCCTAGTACATCCTATCCCTATAATTTGCAAAAATCTAACTTTATTCCTGAACCCCGTGATCACTAAAGACTCAGTATTATGTGAACTCAATTTATTTAAACCAGTATTCTCCCCAGACCCCGACGGGTTGCCAGGATGCGTACTTAGGTACTGCGCTGGATCTTTATATCTACTCTAACATAGACTATTTACTTTATCTGTTGCATGTTGCTCATTCCCTTCTGTTTGGAAGGAGTCACATATCATTCCGTTACACAAAAGTGGCCCTAAGAGTTGCGTTAACAACTATAGGCCAATTTCAAAAATGACTGCTACACCTAAACTTTTTAAGAAAAAAATTTTTACTTCATTACCAACATGATTTTGTGAAACATAGATCTACAGCCACAAACCTGCTCGAATTTTCATCTTTAGTGATCAAGAGCTTTAAAAATAAAATGCAGACTGATGTTGTTTATACCGACTTCAGTAAAGCTTTTGACTCTGTTAACCACTGTCTTCTAATTAATATATTGAATTTAATTGGATTTCCATATAATCTTCTTATATGATTATCCGATTACCTTACTAACAGAACTCAAAACGTTGAATCAGATCGGCTCAATATTGATTTGTATATTGTTACATTGTTATTTAAGGGCAGTTTGTGTCTGGGAGGCGGCAGCCACACCATTCTCGCAGCTTTCGACAGGATCGTTTCTTTAATCATTGTCGTATGTTGACGATGATATCTAGGTTTTTATAATGCTGTTCTTGCTTGAGCACAGAGCCGAGCATCTTTATATACCTGGACAGGATCCCACTCTTGTGGCGAAGGTGACGTTTGCACAATTGCTGCTGTTGATGCCAATATTCCATATAAGAGCCCACGATTCGAAGCTTCGTACGTACTCCTGAAGCGCCTGTGCTGCAATGCCAAGAGAATTATTCCTGTAAGGACAGCAGTGTCATCAACAGCATGGACTAAGCTGGATGTCGGCATATAAGCTGTTTACAGCGGGTACAACTTCCGCACATATTGGTTGCTCGACTACGCAAAACAATCTGTCCTCTAAAAATCTGCTAACCAGTTAATATATTTGCGTAGTTAATAATTGTTAAAGCTTACACTGTTTAAGCTTTTTAAATATCCATGAATGATGCCACTGTATATATCTTGTGCTCCATGGCCTCCAAAGCGTAGTTAACTACTCGGTGTAGCTGTTCTGGAGTGCCGTGGTTCTTTCGAAATCCAACTTGCCACTTTGAAATTGTCTGTGTCATGCTCTCCAGTTTAAGGATACGGTTTAGAATAAGCTGATGGACCTAAATGAGTTAACCTCAGTTACCTGCTTCTATGGCTTAGGTATCACTGTGAATGCGTAGACTTCCAAATCTTTGGAAAGTGCCCCTGTCATAAAATGCGGTTGAATAATAGAACTATTAAAAGCTCTGCTTTATGGAGTTTATGTTAACATTTGAATGCCACATTTTCTTCGCCCACAAATAAAAACACGAAATAACAAGAGCAGTTAAACATCTACAAGCTTGAGATTTGGCACGACTGCACAGTGGATCCGACTGGTATTGGTAATGTACCATTAAATTCCATTCAATGCCAAAAATGTTTCAATATTCTTCAAGAGGATTGGTAAAAAAAATTGTAGCACACTATCTACATTAGAAGTGTTTCCGGCCGCTGCTTCATTGAAGACTGATATAGATTTGAGTTTGGCATGATTGATACTTAGGGTTATAAGTAAAAACAACCGTGAAACTTTAATCGCAACCACAGTTATTGCCACAAATTTGAAGAAAGTGACAAAGAGACTAGTCGTGGACGAATGCTTTGATTGTTTAGGAATCATCTAACAGTGAGCTCGTAGTTGCAACAATCAGCAGCTTATACAAAGTTTGGAAGCAAAAAGTGCATCGAAACTTAACTCAATGGCTAATTTCGAAAACATTGCCAAAAAAATTAAATTTCTGATAGGAATAGAATACGATGCTCTGGCATTATTGTTAGATGGCAATTATACCAAACCCTTAAACGCAAGCGGGTTGCCAATATTTATATACATCGTATGACACTTTACGATACAAGTTTATCGCAAATTCCGGGTGTTCCATACGAAAAAGACATATTTATAAGATCCTTTATATCAAATTAACGAAAACCATAACGCGACTCTAAATGAAAGGAGGTGGATAATGATATTCTACAACATTTTGTAGAACAACATGTGTCAACCAAAATAGAATTTAAAGTTAAAGGGTTCATGTCAAATGTGACCTACTTCTTTTTTGTGTAGTAATGAAATTAAGTGTCCAGCCATAAATTGGCGAGCTCAACATGAAACTACTATAGTAATGCAATTAGGCACAGCAAAATGGGCCCAACACCCGCTGAGACGTCGTCTTCCCCCATACCAACTATATTGATTTCTCTGCTGCTTATTTCTGCATTGCGATCATAAATCATATTTGGACGGGATACAGGCTCAAACAGTTGACAAATGCCTTATGTCAGTGGGTGTGGTTTGGATAGGCTCCTACGCGTGCCCTTTTAATCGCTGCCAACAACAAATCAACGCCAAAATCGCTGTAAACAAATCAAGTTCGCACAACACCAAAGCTATCAGAATCAACAGCAGCAACAACAGTCGAAACCTGCTTCATGCTTCATGCTCCATGTAACCAGTGTTGTTCGATTTTCAAAGTCAAAAATGGTTAATCTAATAAAAGTGAGATTCAATTTTGCTGTTGCTTGAAATGTGCTCTTGTAATTCTAATGGAAAAATTTCAAAACAAACTTGATATGGGCAAGATCTAGAGGAATCTATATGTTAAGTTTGGTGTCTCTATCTTTTGTTGCCGAAAAAAAAACATAAGGATAGACGGACGGTCGGACATGACTATATCGACTCTGAGCTTGGTTATGCCTCTTACGTACATCTCTTTTTGACAAAATTTATAGACCCATTTGTACATTTTTAAAGTACAGGGTCTTAAAAATAAATAAGATAAAAATAGCTAACTAATAACATTACGTATAAGTCAAATTGTAACCAAATCTACTTTTTATATGTAACAAAAAAATAATAATTAAAACATTTTTCTGTAGAAGGTCTTTTTTTAATCTGGTATGTATGTATGTTGCTTAATATTTTTGAAAGCCTATAAATGTATAAGTTATGTATCAATTAAGAAAATATTAGTTGTTACGATTTTTAAAATTGCAATAATGGATTTTTGATAGTTATAACATATGTTATAAACACAAAAGTGGGATCCTACGAACAGTTTTATATTATTTGAAGCAAATTCAATCAGTTTACGAAACGACTGTTTTGTGCACAGTGATAAGTTTTATGTTCAGGCTGGCAGAACTGATGATAGGCAAATGGCAAATGTCGAAACAAACTCTAAAAACTATTTTTTTAGGCCTAATTAAACCTCTAGCCACAAATGCTGAAAATTAAGAAGGAATATTTATTTCGATTTTCTAACCAATAACATATCTTCTAGATTTGCAAAAAGCTAATTTGTTAAGTCTAGCTATAAAGTTGCTTAAATGACATCACATTCATGAAATGAAATATATTCGTCAGCTTTCTGCCTCCAACTGTCCACACATCTGGACACCCTTGCATGCTAATATTTTTTGCACACGTGTGTGCACAAGAAATGCAAATAAATTTCGTCCGAATTTAAGTTGGTTAAACAAAAAGCGAAAAGTTAAATAATAATAATTCTGCTTTCCCAATCGATAGAAGATGTAAGATTAAAATCAAAGCATAGATAACGACAATTCTTGGAATACATTCCAATGATAATTCACGCAAAGGTAATCTCGAAAGAAAGTTAAGGAGCACTTTTATAACTGCTTAGACCAAAAAGTTAGCAACATAATTATTGCTGTCCAAGCATAAAAGTTTTTTTCTGGCCGTCTTAGTTAAATATTTCGCTCTGCTTTGCCAAACTTTCTCAACCACCTTTCAGCTGTAGATGTATTTGCTTTACTCCTGGTGCTTCTTGAGATATAATCCGCGCGCAAAATTACGACGTTAATGAAATAAATCCTTAAAAAAGGCTTAAGCGTAAAGCAATTTCTTTGATGTACTGCTAAATTATTGTAAAGACTGTCGTTAAGGGAGTTTGAAATGCAGTTTTCGAAAGTTTTTAAAGATGTCTGTGAGCTGGAAAGTCATCAATAAATCAGTCAATAAGTTTATCACTAAAATTCTGCTCATATTTCAATCATTGAACCCCGGTCAAAGCCGTCAAGTAGGAAACTTGGAGTATGTCATAAATTAATAATTGGTTATTTTATCGACAGCAGCTGCGAAGATGTCCCCCAGGTTCCTTGACACTATGCCATGAGACAGGCTGACGAAGGGGTGGCTATGGAAGGGGTGGTCTCATCAACATGCATAATTGAGTCAGTTTACCGTTTAGACGCTTGTCACATTGACGACGCTCAATTAGAAACTGCCATCCCCCAAACGACGCTCCCCATTGACTTATTACGCAAATCAAACAAAAGATTGTCTGTCTGTGGCTGGGTGGTTGATTCGGGATTTGAACTTTGCGATGATTTTAATCAGCATTTTAATGAGTTTATCTGTGTCAGATCAAGTGCTTCAGATTAAATGCGGTGTTATTAATTCTCTAAGCGTTACTGCGGCTATTGACAGTATCAAGTTGTTGCCTCAATTATAAAATTAATGCATTAAAGTTTTGACAACTTTACACTTATTTACTTTAATACTAGTGGCCAACGGTTTACTTACATTTATAACAGTTGGTTAAACTTCAATACATTATATTTATTACAAAAACTTAATTATTTTAAGTATTTTAATAAAACTTAGATATAATCATTATTTTTGATCAAAACAATAAAACTCAAAATTTAATATAATTCAAAAGTCTAAAATAAATATTATTTATAACATAATTATAACCATTCCAATTAAACTCAAGGTATTTTCTAAATAATTTACTACTTAATTAAAGACTACTTGGTATTTCCGCCTTGTTTTACGACGTCAGATTACGATAATAAATAATCTCAAACTCGAGGCAGATGCTTCTGGCTCATCAAATAAGGCTGTGCAGTTGGTGTTGCCCATGAAAATGTCAGTAACTTTTTGACAGATTTCAATCAGTCAAGTTAAATGGATGACCCCACAAAGAACGGGACGAGCATCAGCAATGGCGCCTGTTTTAACCAGGAATACGACGACTCTGCCCACGTGTTTAATTATACCTGGACACGCATTGACAGCGATTAAAAATCATTTCGACGCCGTTGAGCAACAGGCAATGACATGAGACAACGTGCCCAGGTTAGAGGAAACAGGATATGGCCAGGATGTTGGCAACACTGTTGCGATGACATTTTGACAATTAATTGGAGCAGAAGGTTAAACTGTAGACCAACGTGGTCGGTCAAGTGGTTCAATCTAAGACCAAGGATAAAATGAATAATGAATCTAGCTACAACTGTGGTTAAAGAACTTATATTTTTTGTAAATGTTTGTGGTATTTTGTATTCTGTAAAGCCAAGTAAGTTAAAAATTAAAGTAAATTATTCGGAGACACTAGTATTAAAACTACAACATTTACCATCATATAATTCGATATCTTTTTTATTAATGAGTAAACACACGTTACTACACTTATCACTAGCGTGTGTTTTCGAACTGTTCTTGTACTAAAAATTAGTATTTTATATTTGGGATATTAGTTGTTCTATCCACTGCACATGTTAAGAGATAAAGATGAATGGCGAGCAATTTCACACCTGAACGCTGATCACCGACAAAGAGATGCCAAATTGTGTTAGCTATCCGACATATAAGGTCAAATGGATGCCCATATGCCTTTGACTGGCTTTAAAGCAAACAATAAATGTGCAAATAAAAACCCATTAAATATTAATTGAGTTCGATAATTACAATAAAACACGTCGCACATAACGAACAAAAACCAAACAACCGCCAGCAAAATGTTGCAGCAACATTTGAGATTGGCCAACAGGTGAGCGTGTAGTCTTTCGCTGGAAACATTTTGTTGTAAGCATTGGGGCCCACAACCAACTCTTGTTATACAGTTTGGTGGCAAATTGCGGAACAACCCAGAGCGGTGTGTGGTGCGAGCCGCGTGGTTTCATTCATAACTTGTCGCGTGGCACATCGTTTAGACAACGTTGTGACTTCGTACTCGTTCTCGTTCATTCGTATCTCTTCGTGTCGGAGCTTCGTGGACATTCATCGTCCTTGCCTAGCAATATAAAAATAAGCGTCCTACGTTTGGAGCTCTGAGTTCTTTGCTCGTCGTCAGCCTGTTGCGTTCGGACCCAGACAAAAAGACATCAGAAAAGCTCCTCTAAGTCAGAACATAGGTCTATGACCAAACCTTAAAACAAGTGCATTTTGAATATCCTTTATAAAGATTTGTGAGAATTTCCAACATAAATTCGAGTGCTAAATAACTTTATTTAACATCAGAAATAAAATATTCGAATATTTAAAATTTTTCGATCTAATTTCGTTTGATTGCCGTCGTCGCGCGTGAACTCATAAAAAGAATTGGCCAATTTAACAGCCCATAACGAAATCTTGAAAACCATAAATATTCTCCCTGTGCTAAGATCAAAAAGAATTATTTCGGTAATTACCAATTGATAACGTGATAAGGTTTTATGTGAAAAATTGTTTTAAAAGCAAAAAAAACAACGTGACTTTGCTAAAATTTGCATTTGCTTCCATTTAACGCCAAATTAGGCTTCAAGTTTTAATTTTGTGGATTTGTTCATATCAAAAACGAAAACTGGTAAGCTGTGTACATTTAAATAAAACAAATAAATGTTAGTCAAGTGTAGATAAAATCTAAAGTTTTTTATTAAAAAGTGTAGAGCTTTAAAATCTTTTAAAAGTATAACAATGTTTTGGATTGCTTTTTTGAATTGTTAGTCAAGAGTATACTTAATCTAATCTATATACATATATTTTTTTAAAGAGTAAAACATCGAAAAAGTAAATATCTAACATATATTTGTGTTGAAGTTTTATGAGACGTAATTGATTAAAACCAAGCAGTATTGAAAAATAAATTGCTTAGTATTTGCGTTTAATTTTTTAAAATGTAAATAAGATGCTTTTTAAGACGGACATCCTTTTTTGAGGGCAACCTATTTTAATTTTTAAACAGCATTTTTGTTTTAAAATTTTAATTTTTTTTGCTCTAAAAATCTTTATCTCATTCAATTTTCTTAGACTTAATACGGTAAATTCAAACTTGGCATTAAATTAAATAAAATTTGTGCTATTCACTTATATCACTTATACATAGATAATGTCCATTGGTTTAGCAACGTTGGCCAATGTCATTATATATTGCCAATTAATTCTCTACTTAGTTGGCAGAGGCGCGTGAAAGCAAATACAGTGCAATAGCCTACATTTTAAATATTAGAAACGCTGCTAATTTTTTAAAATAGCACACAAAGTATAAGCACTTTGGGCCAAGTTGAAAAGTTTTCAAAAGGCGACACGCTTCGGCTAATTAGTTTTTGTTTTATACAAATTTTATTGAGACTTTTAGAGTATATCAAGTGATACAACCTGTAATTTAATAGACTGCAAACAAGGTTGAGGAAAAGTTCAAGTTTTGAGTGGTTGCCTGAACAATGTCAAAACTTACGCCCTTATAATTTTCATCAGGAAAAGCGATGATGACATCGTTTGGGTCACGTTTTCTTGATACAATACAAAAATGAATATTTTGAAATGAAATGAATATATTGGAATATTTACTTGAGCACTAAAACTGAATTTTACTTAAATTTTGAAAGGTTCGCAAAAATTTAAAATACGTATCGATTCCTCCATTGAGTTGATGTACGATTAGCTTAGCATACTTACCAGGAAGGGGGATAGGCGCCATTAAACGGTTTACATGCGATTGAGTCACAACATTGAGAAACAGTCAAAACATTCATTTATTCATTCGTTTATGCCCTTATTTGCAGTACATCATCGGGCGAATCAAAGTGTTCGCTCGTAAAAATCTTTTATCCAGCAAAAACTTTTTCCATGGCTTTACATTTATTTGCATATTACGAGTATGTTTAATGCAAATAGACAAGGAGTCCTTTGCTTTATTCTATATCTTATTTTATTTCTTATTTATTTATTTATTTATTTTTTAACTATGCAGATAAGAGCTACTGAAATCGTAGGCGCAATCGCTCTTGGCCATCACGTTTTCTCAGTGGAGCACTGTCTTTATTTCACTCAAGCTCAAACAGGGCAGGTTATTTTTTTTTTTTTGCTTTTCATTGTTGTTTAAGGTTCCAAAAAATATTTATTTGCTCAACATCAAATGCTGATATTTAATAAGAATGCCATTCTTATTTTAATGAATGTCATTTAAACATTTTTATTTCATTACCACCCAAATTTGCGAATGGAGTTCCATTTGGAATATACTAGATTATTTAAGTTTGTTAATAATATTTTGGCCGGTCTTCGCATCTATGTATTTGAGAGTGAAATGGATTTGCCACATTCATGAGTTTGAATTATGCAGCTGTCAACATTTCAATATTGAAATATTGTCAGCATTTCCAAATCCTTTTGCATGAAATGGCACAAATATGACAGGTGCCTGAATTCCAAATGCCATTTTAGCTATTTGAAGAGAGTTGCTTACGTAAGTGCGTGAAAAGCTTCCAACTAGTTAAACATCCAAAGTTTCATACTTAAGACTTATGTTGACAGCTTGGCTTAAATGAAACTCAATGCCTGTGGGTGACAAATAACTTTGAAAAATAAAATAGATGGACTTTCAGATGGTCAACATAGCTAAATAAGACCACTAAAACTTTTAGTTAAAGACTGTTTCACATGTGGAAATTGTTTTTTGTTCGTAAGATAATTATTCAATAATTTTATTTTATTTATTTATTTACAAAATTAGACAAAATATTTAATATTAAATATAATGCACTAGGGGTTGCTTAGAGTAATTACTAGTGACTAGACCTTTAACTCTATGGTAAGTTTATAGTTATATATGTAGGTACTATCCAATAATTGTGATGTTGATGCCATATTGTCATATTTGTGATGCTTCGGCTTTAAATATGTGTGTCCTAAACGAAGGCGGTATTTTTTGAGGTATTTGGTGGTATTCTTAAAGCAGTGCAGTACATGTTGAAAGTCGAGTACCTGTGGTAGAAGATGGACAAATTTTTCATCTTTAAGATAGTCAGTTGTTCGTTAAGGGTGCTGATTCTGCTTATGGGACTGCGAGCTCGGCATTTTCGTTTCCGGTGATGCCTACGTGGCAGGGGCTCCAGGAAAGAACAGTTCTCTCATGGGTTTTTATAAGGTTCTAAGGGTCTTCACAGCTTCGAAAGACAGTTGTTCAAAAATAAAAACTAAAATTAAACTGTCTTAAGTTTAAAATTTCATTTAAAAATTAGTTGTTAATTGAATTTAATGATGATTTTTAAATTAGATTTACTTTGCGCTATAAAAGTTTTGTCTTTATACAAACTGCTCCTCAAATTAAGCTGTAAATACCCATTATAAAGATCATTATGCACACGTCACGTTGTTAAAGATACCTCTGACTAATGTTGTATTTTGATCAAGCTAATCAATTTCATTTGATTAGCTAATTTGTCAGCATGGTTGAGAAAACTTGCTGACTTTCAACATACCACTGAATAGAAGAGTGAGTGCTAATGATTTGTATGTCAATTGAAACGTTGCTGACTGCTAATAAAAACCGTTAGAGGATATAAAGGATGCAAAAAGGTCAAGCTTAAGTAAAATCAATTTCCCGACTTTAATTTAAGTTATGAAAATGGAAATATGCAAGTCCACAAAACAATTTTACCGAATGATTACAGCCGAATCTGGAGCTGTGTCTATTCTTAGAATTCTCTACGTTTTACTTAGATTTGTGTTCTTCCTGCTTTTAAGTCAAACGGAAATTGTAAGCCAATCGCGACTCACAAGCCCATGGGCTGCGCTAGGCAATTGGCCCTATTTAAGATTTGAGTTGTTTAGATATTCAAATGTTCAAGAAATGGTCCTGTGGTCACAGAGAAATCCTTTCATTTCGTTAGTATAAGGAAAACTCATTGTGTTAGTGTCCTGCGGTCCAGATATCCTCAAGAGCTGAATAGCTTCACGTGTCCATCGCATTTCATCTTATCTATGTGCCTCATGTCTCTCCATCTGTTTATGTTATTTCCACACATTACGTTTATGTTCCGTTGTGGCTGAGAAAAGTCATTTGGTGAGTCCATTGAGTAACTGCTCCAGCCATCTGTAGTGGAGTTCAAAGAGAGGGAGATGGCAGACGGTAGAGGTCATGAATGTGCATGAGCTATAAATTATAAGAACTCTTCATGATGTCAAAAGGTTGCATATATATTAAAGGTTGCATTTGTTGTGTGAATATGCGAGTCAACTGCATGGTTGAAAAATCTAGTAAAGATTTGTTTGCATATTATAACAATAAATATCCCATGAAGGTGATAAATTGTTGTAAAATTATCATCAAAACTGGTGCAAATGTAGCGAAACTGTAAGGAATTATTGTACATACATATGTACTAAATGTAGAAAACTAGTTCATCGTATTGTGCCCAAGTATGTGGTAAATATCCATTATACATATGTACCTGGTAAAGTTGTTAATTTGGATCACTTTAATTTTAAATAGTATTCTATTTGTAGACTCTGAAACAGATTGTTCAGTAAATTTTCTAATAGCCCTGTATTTTCTTGACCATATATTCCGAAATAGGTGTGACGTATTGGGAGTAACCTAAGTATCTGCGCGTTATCAATTTATGATGTCTTTAGTTTCGAGTTTCATTCCTAAAATTATCTACCTCTCTTAAAATCTCAATTAGGGGGAAGGGGGCGTGGCAGACCCTATAAAGTATAAATATTCTAGTTCAGCATCGGCCGAGTCGATATAGCCATGTCCGTCTGTCTGTCTGTCTGTTCCTTTTTTTGAAAACTTAGATCTCTGTGATTATAAGATCTAGAGACATACTTGGTATATAGGTTCATCTGTATAATGCCCAGATGAAGTTGGTCTTATAATTTTGCCACGCCCCCGTACTCCCCCACAAATTGAAAAACAAGTTTCAAAGTCGAAAAGCACTTTAAAAGCTAGCGCTATGAGTTTTGCCACATTAGTACAATAACAACCACAGTCCGTATTTAAATATCATCTTGATCGGACAACAAACGAACAGTGTACGGCTGATACAGATAAAGACTTTCTAAAATATGAACACCTCAGAGACGAACTATATGATCTACAGACACTAAACTTACTAAACTTCTATATCCTGACCACATCAAGTTTGTTGTACAATTTTGACACACCCATTTTGCCCCCGAAAACCGAAAAACGGCACGTTTAATATTAGCGAGTGTTTGTATACTTATATGCTTAGGTGTTGGTACATATGATATTCACCAAAGTCCGAATCCTTCCTAATTGCTAATTGCTTGCTAATTGCCAAAGTTATGGTATTTGTGGGAGAAGGGGGTGACTCATCCAAAATTTGAAATTGACGATCGGTCTGCACACACCCAATCTCAAGTCTGTAGCTGTGAAATTGCTTCAGTTACATAGATTTTTTGGATTTGTGGGCGAGCAGGACGTGGCATCCAAAATTTAAAACAAATATTTTAGGAAGCCAAATATATTTAGTGTTACCAACTCTGAGATCATTTTGTTTATACAGACAGACAGACGGACAGGCAGACAGACTGAGAAACGGACAGAGCTATATCGACTCCGCTCTTGATTCTGATCAAGAATATATACAATTTATGGGGTCAACCACACCTCCTTCTGCCTGTTGAATACTTTTTTCTTTTGAACAAACTTAAAATACTTCATAAAAATTCAAAATCTTAATATAATTTCATTAAAATTAAAAAATAGTTTAAAATTTTGATGGTTTTTAAAACAAGCTCAATATATTTTTACAATCTCTGCATAAACATTATCTAGATAGAGAGCTAAGTACATACCGTTGTATCTGTGAACAATGATACATATAAAGACACAAGTAATCGTATGGTTGTCTGGGCAGTTCAGTATGCAATTATTCATCGGATGAAATTCAATTTTTGGTATATGCAATTCTGAGCTGGCACGTTGTACATGTTAAAAGTTCGATTCATGCATCCGTTCATTTTTTATCCAATTACTTTTTTTTTTGTACAATTGCAGAATGATGAAAGCCACAGCGTGGTTTTGCCCGGTGTTATTGACTTTACTCAGCGCCACGAGGCTCGTTTGTACAGCACAAAGGGGTGCTATAACTGGAGAGGGCGGAGGAGCCACAGCTGCCGACGCAGGCTTTGCCAACGGATATCCTCTGGACTATCTGGATGCACAGGCCATACAGGTGCGTATGTGGTTAAGGTGGAGCATTCAATTGTTCCCTCTCCATGTTGTGGTTTAATACAGATGCCACTCACTTGTTTTGTTAATTTTTCATGCGACATTCTCACAGTTCGCTTTCCGTTTTTCATAGTCAGATGTTGGACTTTGTCACCCTTGATGAATAAGATCCATTCTTTGATGTTGCAATCATGTTGTATATTTTTACGAGCTTCATAGAGACATGTTCACTGACGTATAATCTTAAAGATTTAACAGATTGTTGTTATTATAGTTTATGGTAATTTAAAAAGAAGTGTGGAATTTAAAAGACATAATGGTTGGATAGGAACTAGAAGATATAATCAAGGGAATTCCGTATATAGAATCTCGAAAAATTAGAAAAACAGTTATTTCAAAACTTGAGTTGATCGATTTGCAATGCATTATAGATTTTTTGAAAATTTTATTCTCAAAAAAATGCAGTAAGCTACAGTGGAGCAAGCTCGACAGTAGGAGACCCAGTACTTTTTAGAGTGCAAAGTGTTCACTATAGATTGTTCTTCAATGTAGCGTACCATACAATAGATGGCGCCACTACAAAGTTAATAAACACAGAGGTCGCTAGCGTCTCTTCTTCTTCCTTTTGCCCTTAACATTGTTAGTTGAATAACTTCCGCGTTTATCATCCGATTGGAATGCAATTTTCTGGACAGGTTTGGATTATAGTGTATATTATATGTACCAATAATCAATGCGCTAACATTAAAGGGGCTCCTTTAGTTCGACTTCGAAATTTTGTACATCAATTTCTGGGGGCGTGGCAAAAATCGAACCTTCTGCCTGTTACGCACATTTGCACAAACGAAAAGACCCATTTGTACTTTTTTAAAGTACTGAGTCTAATAATTGACCAACATACTTTGAAGTGACGCTTCGTTCGAAATAGCTTTTGATTTCTTGAAGAGATGCCATATAACAAAATAATATTTATGCCGGGGAAGTGACCAAATTGTTATCAGAAGTGCGACTTAATTTCCTGGGATTGAATACAAACAAACACACTAAATTAATCTTATCAGATTAAAGCAGAACGTGATAATTGACCAATCATGAAGACTTTCAACAAACATATTAGTCAAAAAATTGATAATGAGCATTAAAATAAATTTTAAACATTGTTAAAGCACAATACAAATGGAAAATTTTTAACAACGATTTATGTACGCTTCATTAGACCGCAAAACAAAATGTTAGTGGGCCTGTTTTTATTTACCTTTCGACGCGAAGACAAATAAAACTTGTGCCTTTATTGCATTACAGCGTGAATAAATCGCACAACAGCAAAGTTGTCAACAAAAGTTTAACTTTTGACGTTGTTTAATTTACAAATGTGTGCCTGCTCTTAGAGAACAATAGAATTGAATACTTTGGCATTTGTCATATTTATCATTCTGACAACTTTTGGCAGGAACAACTTTTCGGCACCTCAATTGATTCACCTGCGAATGTGGTATAAACTTACTGTATTTACCCCACGTGGCAGCCTCGAAAAATTATCAGAAACTTCGCAATTGAATAACGAGTGTTTATTATGTAGCAAAGCATTCAAAAGTAACAGATAGCTTTTCCGTTAGGAAAACTATTTAAAAGTTTGGTTGCCAGGGCATTTTAGCCAAATGAAAACTTATGCATCAAGTTTGTAAAACAATTTATGATGAAAAAGAAAATTTACGCACATACTTCTTATACTATGATTCAACTGCTAAAACTTCAAACGAAGTTCTGGTTATGTTGATGACTATCTACTATATATATGTATTCATAATAATGGTTTACTATTCTTAGATCTTCTTCTAATAGCTTCCGCGTGATTAAATAGCACCTACCGCCATATAAAGTCTCTATTCAGTTTATATTAATGTTTATCTAACATTTTTGAAGTAGACTGAATGTAAAAGGCACTCAAAAATTGATCTCTTTCATATAAAAATACGAAGTAGCCCACGATGTAAGAAATACTTTTACCTAGTTATCTATCCATAATGTGTATCCTCATTTGAAGTGATTTCGTATCATATTTTATAAAAAGTAACTTTTTGAATAACAACTTTTATTGTTTATTTTATCTAACATTTTCTCCAAATTTATATTTTCTTAAAAAATAATAGGCGTTTGTTACGCCAATAATTTCTCAAATCTCCTACCACTTTTAAAAACAGAAAATAGTGACAGGGGTCTAAATCTGGAAAATAAACAAATACAACCACACAATTCGGTCTTTCCAAAAGATAACAATGACAGGGTTTACTTTTGTGTTTAATGCTTGGGAAACGCGAACAGTCGACGAATTATTAAACAACCGTCATATAATTGAAAATCAAAATTATAATTGTGAATATTAGTTTTGTAATGCTTTTTTAAGCAACTTCGCTCTATTTGCGAGCAGCGCCTTCCTGGTTTTCATCTTGGTTAAGATCCTGATTATCATCCTGGTTATCACCCTGATTATCATCTTGGTTGCCATCTTGGTTGTCATCTTGAGTGCCATCTTGGTTGCCATCTTGGTTGCCATCTTGGTTGCCATCTTGGTTGCCATCTTGGTTGTCATCTTGGTTGCCGTCTTGGTTGCCATCTTGGTTGCCGTCTTGGTTGCCACCTTGGTTGCCATCTTGGTTACCATCTTGGTTGCCATCTTGGTTGCCATCTTGGTTGTCATCTTCGTTGCCATCTTGGTTGCCATCTTGGTTTTCATCCTGGCTGCTGTCTTGACTTTCGCTGCTATCTCGACCGTCACCGCTCTCCTGACTTTCGCTGCTTTCACTACTTTCGCTACTTTCACTGCTTTCACTTTCTGGTGGATTAGGACATCTGCCTGGTGGTCCACGTCCGCCGGGACGTCCGCCAGGTGGTCCCTGACCGCCAGGTGGTCCACGTCCGCCAGGACGACCACCAAACGGGCCGCTTTCTTCATTTGGGGGTCCATGACCTGGACGACCACCTGGTCCTTGACCTCCACGTCCAGAACCTCTCTGTGCCACAACAGCGACCAACAAGATTGCAAATACTGCAAGTGTTATAACTCTCATGATTAGGTTTTAATTGTGTTTCCTATAGATTGACATCTCTTTTATAGTCCAATTCCAGATGCGTCAACTATATTTGCGCAGTTGCTGGGTTTCATCCCCAACCGTAGTAAATAAATATGTAGTTGCATTTTCAAACAACTTTGCTATGCAAATTTATTGACAATTTGCAAATAATTCGATAATCTAATCGAACACGCAGAAAGTTTCCGTTGGGAGCAATGTAATTGTTATTGTGAAAACATCGATCAGATTCGTATGACTCATAGTCGAGCTGAATAGTTTTCGACTGTATATTGCGGACAAGATGAAATTAAAAGCTTTGAACGATAAATTGAACTTGACAATTGGAATTAAAAGATTAACATGTGGAATAGCAACCAAAAATCAGTCTACTTGCCATAACTTGGAAGTACTTCAAACTTAATCTCAAGTGGAAACGGTGATAACGATGATAGTGCATGTTGACATAACAAATTTCAATTGTCAACGCGGTTTAAAATCAATCTAGTCTAGTGTTATTAAGAGTTAAACGGAGTTTTGATTTGTTAATCATATAATTTGAAACAACTTATAATAAATTATTAAATTGCGGTTCTTAACTTAAAAAGCATCAGTACATTTAGTTTATTGTTGGCAATCTGAATAAACGATAACATCAAATAAATAATGAAATTCTGCGAAATATGATTTGCACATCCACACATATCCCAAGGCTTTAATGCTGTTTTATAGAGAGAATTCATTTCCTTATCTACTCGTTGCTCCACTTCCCTCCTCAGATTCTGTCGTTGACTCAGAGGGTTCGCCAGAATCTTCAGTTGTTGTATTCTCAGGTTCTTCGGAAGGCTTGGTGGGTTCTTCTGGCGCTTCTGAGGCCAAGGTTGTGTCGCCAGAGCCGTCGGTTGTGGACTCGTCGGGCACTTCCGGTGTTTGTGTTGTTTCTCCGGAGCCGTCGGTTGTGGAATCCTCAGGCTCTTCTGGGGTCAGTGTAGTCTCATCAGGCAGATTATCAGGTACCTGGGTAGTTTCTTCAGGGACTTCCGGAGCCAAAGTTGGTTCGCCAGATCCGTCAGTTGTTGAATCTTCGGCTTCTTGAGATGCTGTTGTCGTTTCTTCTGGTTCTTGCGGTGTCTGGGTAGTCACTTCAGCAGCCTCGGTTGTGGATTCTTCTGGACTCTGAGTAGTCTCCATTGGATCAGCAGTCGTGGACTCAACTGGAAACTGGGTAGATCCATCTAGAACAGGGGTCGTGGACCCATCGTTTGCCTGGGTGGACTCAACTGGAACTTCAGGTGTGGGTGATAATGGTTGATCAGTGCGCATGCCATGATGCTTGTGTTCGTTGCGGTGTTCCCAATGTTCATCTCTATGCCAGCCATTCTCATCTCTGTGCCAGCCTTCAAAGTTACCGTTCCATCTGTGTCCATTGGCATTCCAGTCTCCATGCTGAACATTTCCATTCCAACCATTTCCTCTCCAGTCGCCGTAGTTGCGACGCATAGCAAATCCGTTTGGCCTGGAGGCAACCAGGACGCAAAGAACCAAGAATATTGCAATTAATAGCACCTTCATTTTGTAATTGTTCGATGTATACTAATCGGAACAGACTTCGCAACGGGCTTTTATATGAAGAAAACCGTGACCACAGTTACCAATGGGTTTTTAGGCATTCTGACCCTACACAAGTACTATTATCTAATCGCAATCACAATTATTGTGTCTGATAAGCTGAAAACAAAAGTTATACTTCTGTTCCGTATCTACTGATAGACAGTTGGAAACCACTGAGTGCTCTTTACTTTTGTAGGAGGATTTCACTTTCATTATAATACCAGCTGACATTGAGAATAGTCAATTTCCTCGCTATATAAATAAGTATTTAATATAACGTATAATTGTAAACTGATCTAAGGAATATTTATGACCTGGGTCATTAGAGTCAGACGTATTTTGAAAGTCATATAACCTTTGGGTTTTTTCCGTAGGCTCTTTCCTCCTTATCAGTTCAGCAGGTGAGCAATAGTCAAAGAACTACCAATCAACTATGAAATTGCTAGGTTTTAATGTAGTTATTGAGGGTTCGAGCGATTGTGATTATGATCAATAAAGTAGAGCACGTGTTCTCAATTTGATTCTTAATTATAATTAAAATTTTTATCTGAAGTTTAATTACCATATGATTTATGTATATGTATGTAATTTAAAATTGTCCATATTTATTTCTGGTCACCGTTCGTGGGCATGTTCTACACATTAATATTAGTCATTCAAGTCATCGAGAATTTTTCAATGTTATCTTAAATGAGTTGTTTACGCAGTTTGTTATCTGAAAGCTGCTTGAGTTTGCAAATTATTGTAAATATTTATTTATGTACCTACAAACAGGCACCTGAACATAACTGTCATCATCTTTTAATTGCAAAAATAAAAAAAGTACACAGTATGTACAAGACATATAGTTTTCTACGAATTTTCTTATCAGAGACTCACCCCTATCAGAAGTAATTCATCACATAATTACAAACCATTTACCATTTACAAAAAAAATTTAAATTAATAAAAACTCTTTGATTAATTGATACAAAATAGACAAAGAAATCAAAAACAATCAAAAAATGATTACGCGTCCTCTGATTCAATTTGACATTTATTTTTAGCTTGCATTCCACAATAAAAAGTCGAATCAAATTTATTTTGATAATTTTTAAAGAATTACATTAAAATTTTTACATGAAAATTATTTATTTTTCCCATATAATATTATATAATGTTGTTGTTGATAACATAGGAAAAGTTTTTTTAAGTTTTAAAATCAAGCTGACATTCTTTATAATTTCTTTAATAATAGAAACCGATCTGCTCCTGGGGTTTTGGACAAAGCTTGTGTCAATTTATTTTGAATGAAAACTTTAACCAACTCAAACACATTCATTCATAGAAAAACTTTTTGCATCACGATCTTAGAACTGTTTATTATGCAGTATGTAAACAAGTATACAATGAATGCATATAAAATGTGCCTCTCTCTATCCTTCTCCCTATCTCTTTAGGATAAGTATTCATTTGTGAAGCGAAATAAGCCGTCATTGTCCATTGTCAATCCGTTGGATGTCCTGCGCCAGCGGCTGTTACTGGAAATTGCGCGCAGACAGATGAAGGAGAACACCCGTCAGGTGAGTAAGTGAGTGGGTGAATAAGTGGGTGAGTCGTTGGGCAACCACACTGTCCACTTTGGAATTTTTAATAAGCGGCAATGAGCAAAAGGAAACTTTGTTGTTCAACTTGTAAAATAAACAGAAGAAAAATCTGAGCGAATAGCAAATTGTGCTTGCAGTTAAGGTAGAAAGTGCGATTTGATATAAAATGGAAAATTGTAGCAAGTAATGAAAATTAGAGCTTGAAATGAAAAATACTTAGTTGGAAAAGTTACCTCAGAATGCACACAATTGCGTTAACTTTTTCCATTTACTAACAGGTAAAAGAACAATAAATTTATGTAATCACAAGTTCAGCATTCGAACAGGATGGTCGACCAGTGGAAAGGTCGTGTCTCGTTTGCCATTTGTCAGACATTGGCCTAAAGGCACATCTTATCGCTGGGTATTGACAATCCCGCATGTGAGCAATGTAAATAACATACACAGGTTGATATCAAAAGGTTTGCTAAAAAGAATTTAAGATAGCACGAGCGCAACTTAAAAATACCCTGCTGTCGAAAATTTGATAATATAATCATTAAATTACAAAAACGCAGAATAACAAAATATCTGCATTATCTCGTTTTTTATATTATTTTTAAAATCTATTGACATATATTTATTACACTTATAGAGCACCCCTTTACATTTTGTATATTCATTATTTAACTGTACTCTTAATAAACTCGTCTCATTCACGGGTAGAGGGCACAAAAAGGCTTCAAGGGCTTAAAGCAGGTTCCAGTTAAGGAAGGGCTTACCATCACATAAGCAGAAGAGGGAATGTGTACACGTAATACAAATATTTCGACTTGGCAACAAAGCAAAATTTATTTGGTTACCAAAATGTTGATGCACCCTCACATTGCCGTGGGAGAAAAGGCAAGAAAATCAAACGATTTAATGTGAGGAATTCAAACGATTTGGCCCTTGGGCGCCTCTCAAATAACGATCCTGGTCTTTACCTCATACCAAGTCGTACATGTGGAGTGTTTCTGGCACACAAAATTGTGCGCTCCATTTACACATGTCACAGCTCGAACTGGTATGTATTGATTTGTCAAAGGCATACGATAAATTGTTGAATGAATCCGAGGACCTTTGCTCATGAAAGAATCTGAATAAAAGCTCTTGAATGCATTCGAATAATTGATGCCATGTAAAAAATATCAGTAATTTCGTTTTGATGTGGGTTAAATTGAAATGTGATTTACGTAATGAAATACACAAAATTGTATTAAAAATAAAAATTTTTATATAAGAGCACATTTAATATTGTATTTTAAAGAGTGGTATTTTCTTCAAGCCTTGAGGTAGAAGACTTCTCAGACTTTCCGGTTGTAGACTCTTCAGGCTTTAAGTTTGTGGACTCTTCAGATTTCGAGGTAGTCGATTCCTCAGGCAAAAAAGTAGTAGACTCATCAGACACAGATGTTGTTGTTTCTTCTGGTTCTATTGTTGTTCTGTCTTCCTCTGGAGGTGATGTTGGTCGATGTGGAGGACGGTGACCATGTGGAGGACGGTGACCGTGTGGCGGACGATTCTCGTGGTCGTGAGGAGGACGATGTCCGTCTGATGGTCGCTTGCCTGGCCCGCCTCCATGTGATGGCATCTCTGGACGCTCTTAAAACCAAATTTAATATTAATATACATAGTTCGTTTAGCGACATACAAATTTCAATTACCATTTGAGTCCTCACTATGGTTTGGTGGTTCAACTGGACTCTGTTCCTCAGCAGACTCGTGTCCGGGTCTTTGCTCTGGCCTTAGGTGTTTGTTCAAACTGTGCTCCTCTGACCCATAGTTATCTGGTCGAGCTGCGACCAGCACCACCAAAAGGCTTATGGCCACCAACATGACTACTCCTATAGCTTTCATTGCTTAGCTGTTCTTTTAAAACTGATTGAGTTTCTACCGAATTGTGGCTTTTATAAGTCATTAGCCACAAATAAAACAAACTCTTCATTTGGTAAAAGGAAATCCCAATGTTTCAATTATGAGTAATTCCTATCTTTGTTTTTACCTCTAGACAGACATTCAGCGAACTCATGCAGGGAATTGCCCAACCGTGACTTAATATAGTTTTATCTATAAGAAATCAATTTAAATTAAGTCGCCATGGAAGTGCATTGCTTCTGAAGTGTTTGCACTTGCTGTCAAGCTCATTATCTATTTTTTACGTAATTTAATTGTTTTTGGGGTTGTCCCATTAGTAATTGACTATGTTTAGTGATAAGGTAATTAACGCAGTTCTGTAATCAAGGCAATGACAAATTTTATTGGTTAATTATACAAAATATCCGAATTTAAACATACTTTTGATTATTTTGATTATGATAAATGCATCGAAGCATTTCCGCGAACGTATTGTATGTCAAATAACCAAATTTTACAGGAGAGCGACTTTTCCTTTAATCTGCGATTAGGCTTGCATATAAAGTGGCACAAAATACAGATGATCTCTTGCGGATCAATTTGGCATTAATATCTAAATTTTGATAAAAAGTGACATACGATACTTTCGGGAAATACGTCGATATACTTACCTACTTGTTTTAAATTTATAAGTTGTTATAAACTTAAAATTGTTTATTCATTTGTAAATTTTTAATTTTTGTTCAGAAGAAATAACTCTATTCCAATTGATTGACTGTAGCATACTTTACAGACGATTTTTGTACAAAAAATTGTTGCATAATTCTAAGCACATTCTTAACATAGAAACCTTATTTTTGAGCTAAATTGAATGTAGAAAAGAGATAACTGGATAACTAGAAATTAAATAAAGCATTTCATAGAAGAGTATAAATTCAATTTGCACTACTAAAATGTAATATTTTTATAACACAAAAGTGTTATTGGCAACGAATGTTTTCCTGAAACTTCTTTCTAATGTGGGCATACCTTTTACTCATTTCCTTTAATGTCAACCAATTTGCTTTTACTTTTTACTCCCTCTGTGCACAGGTGGAATTGAATCGAGCCATACTAAAGAACGTGGGTAAACGTGTGTTTCTGGAGCCGGCGACCTGGGCCAACAGTCGCTTTCAGCAGCAAAAGCAGCAGCACCAGGAGGAGGAACGGCAGCGGGAGCAGTTGCGTCGAGAGCAGCTGCAACAGCAGCATTTCCCTAGTCAACTGTGGAACATTGGATGGCCGCAGTCCACCGACTCACCAGCCTTTCCGGCATCGTCCTCATCAGCTTCGTCACGGTTTTTCGATTTTCTGCAGAGGCCAGACACAGAAGGGAGACAGCATCCAGCTTCACAGCAGCTGCTCGACGATGCCAACAAATCCCTCAACGCTGACGTCCTCGGGCTCAGCCTGGGAAGGGGCAGTGGTGGAGGCGGAGCTGTGACCAAACATCAACAGACAGACGGAAATGAAATTGCAAATGAAACAAATCATGAAAACGGTAGTCGCAAGGCATTGCCGCTTGGCAAAAGCGCAACAGGCGATGTGGATAATGTGGAAGACGATACCGAAGACCAAGACGATATGCTGGATGAGCTTAAATTTAATTGGGCTAACGAGCAGCCTGACGATCTGGACATACCCATATATGCAAACAATGCAAATGCACGACTTCCCTGGCGTCTAATTTATCGCATGCACAAGAATCCGCACTATGCTAATTAAGTAAGAACAGCGGCAGATGCAGACACAGATGCAGATACAAAAATAAACAGACACATATACAGATACACAGAGATACACAGACAGAAACAATTATATAGTTGCTAAACTGACGGTTCCTAATGGCTGGCTTCAAGACAGGCATACGTGTGTGCACAGAGACTCCTTCGATAACAACAGACCCCCCCCAGCCCGATGTTCACTCAAAACACTCACCATTTGAATTGAAATTTGTATTCGTATTGTATTCTATTAAACTAATCTAACTAAATAATTAACTAACTATCTAATGGTTTATATGACGATTCATGCTACCTCTTTCTCAGATGCTCTTGAAAATATTCAACACGAAACGAACGTTCCCTTAACGCTCCCTTATGGGCAAGCCCATCGGTACTACGTAATTACGAGTTTACTCGAATTGTATTTATTGACTAGCAAAAAAGTTAAAAATAATAAAAACAAAAAAAAATACTCAAAAAAAATTGTATATGTGTATATGAATTTGGTTAATAGCATAAATGATGTTGATTGGTATAAAAACAAGAAAAACAAACATACATATATTAATGTAGTATTAAAGAAATTTTAAAGTACAACACATGTATGTATGCTCTATATACTTAATGTATGTATGTACTATGTGCTCGTATGTATGTGCTTTTAAATGTAATTGAACGCCTTTGTTTTTAATCATTTAAATTGTTGTTAATTCTTTAAACTTTTCATTGTAAAATTATATGTAATAGCTCGCTCTGAGTATGATTTAACTAAAGCAGATAAAACAATCCGCGGGCGGAATTTGTATATTTTTCTTTAAACAATATTTGAAATGATGTCATTAAAGTTATACTTTAGTTAAATAACCTACACATATTACAGTATAACTAATTTTGATGCTCAATATAAATAAAATGTATATATTTATTTACTCTTAAAGTTGCTAAAAGGTACTGCTTGCTTGAATATTGTTATTGAATTATTTTCCTTATGTTGGTTATGTATCATCCTAGCGCGACAAGTTAACAACTTTGTTTTATGTTTTTGTGTTGGTAAACCGTTAATGTTCTTAAAAAGTAAGAAACATGTTAAAGACAAAAATGGTTACAAATCATATAAATACGATTTACGATTTTAGCGTAGATGAGCTACCTAACTAACATTATTTACAACTATTTATGCATCTGCTGAACTCAATGCATCTAACTCTATACATGGCATACTTAAATATTGAATCAAGTGGACTATACACACACTAACACTTTAACATTTATGTACATTAATGAAAGTGTTGCGATCAATGTAGAGAATATGTAAATAAAAGATTTTCTCAAAAATAATTAAAAAAAAAACAAATAAAAAACTAATATGAACAATACGACAAAAAGGAAATTAACAAACGATTAAAATTCCAAATTACATACAATATATTACATGAATTATTCTCGTATTTGTACGTGCATATACATATATGTATGTACATATGTATTTATTTTAATGAAATCCAAACGAATATAAAACAAATACAAAATATTGAAATGGCATTCAATTTATAAGTGCTTGTTTTTAATTTTTTATTGGACTAATCATAGTCTATATGGTCGAATGGGAAAAGTCATCAACTGAATTATAACCAAAATATTTTTATTAATTTAAATTTACATGTAATCAAATTTAAAACTCTGAACTGTAATATTTTATTCAAAACTTAAGGAAGGGCTTTAGGTTTTAAGGTTGTGGACTCTTCATATTGCATGGTAGTCGATTCCCCAGGCAACAAAGTAGTAGACTCAGCAGACATAGTTGTTGTTGTGTCTTCTGGTTCTATTGTTGTGCTGTCTTCCTCTGGAGGTGATGTTGGTTGATGTGGGGGACGGTGTCCGTGTGGAGGACGGTGACCGTGTGGCGGACGATTCTCGTGGTCGTGAGGAGGACGATGTCCTTCTGATGGTCGCTTGCCTGGCCCGCCTCCATGTGGTGGCAACTCTGGACGCTCTTAAAACCAAACTTAATATTAATATACATAGTTCGTTTAGCGACATACAAATTTCAATTACCATTTGAGTCCTCACTATGGTTTGGTGGTTCAACTGGACTCTGTTCCTCAGCAGACCCGTTTCCTGGTCCTTGCTCTGGCCTTAGGTGTTTGTTTAAACTGTGCTCCTCTGACCCATAGTTATCTGGTCGAGCTGCGACCAGCACCACCAAAAGGCTAATAGCCAATACTGCAATTCCTATAGCTTTCATTGTTTAACTGATTGAGTTTTAACCGAATTGTAGCTTTTATAAGGAAGTGAACTCTCCATTTGTTAAACGGAATTCCCAACATTCCACTTATGAGTAACTTTTATCTTATCTTTATTTGTTTTCC
The DNA here is from genome assembly GCA_035043265.1 of Drosophila testacea. Classification (NCBI taxonomy): domain Eukaryota; kingdom Metazoa; phylum Arthropoda; class Insecta; order Diptera; family Drosophilidae; genus Drosophila; species Drosophila testacea. The sequence continues at coordinate 702,643 of JAWNND010000992.1, read as the reverse complement.
ACACATTAGGCGAGCTCATGGAGGGAATTGCCCAAATGTGACTAGATACAGTTTTCTTTAAAATAAATACATTTAAATTAAGTCGTCATAGAAGTGCATTGGTTCTGAAGTGTTTGCACCCACAATCGTAATTTTTTAAGTTTATTATCTATTATCTAATTGTTGGGGTTGTTAGTAATTGATCATATGTAATGATAAGGATAGAACGTTGATTTATTATTATTGCGTGATTACATTTGGGAGTCATTAAGTTATTTGTAATACATATTAATTTGATTGTTTTTTCTTATACGAATTAAAATTTTTGTTATTATTGATCAACATTTTTTTATTATATTAAATGTTTTAAAAAATGTTTTTTCACGAATGCTTAGCTTTTAAGTGAAATCAATTTTAAAATTTGCACCTTGCAATAAGTTTTCGAAAATTTAAGAATCTCTTTACTTTAATTTGCAGGACTTACAAGTGTACTTTTTGTAAAAAATTATAAAAAGAAAACAAGAAAGATAAATAGGTGATGTAATGATTGTAGTTATCAGTTTAAATTAATTTCCCAACCATCATTAAAACTCGCAAAAATAGGTCAACAAATACTAAATGAAGCCTTTATTTCGCTAGACAAGTGCACTTGAAGTGAAGAGCCTGTTACAGGCCCGAAAAACATTTAACCGTAATTCTAAACATTGGCTAACAGCTAATTATGGTGTACGATGGATGTTCCCTCGTGGGGGGAAACGCCTCTTGAATAACTCGAGGGCATAATTAATAAACTTGTATCTCTGACGCATTACGAGTACACGAGACAGTTAACAGACAGCCGAGCCATAGCTGACTTAAGGTTCCAAAAACGATAATTATCACAGCACCATTACAAGAACGACGAAGCACGTACAACAGTTGACAGGATAGCAAACAATGGCTAGGAGAGTAAGTGAGGTATTGTGGTGCCATTTGTTGTGGGTTGTGCTGGTGGCTCCACATTTATTTGATGTCACAGAGCAGAGCGACGCCACGCAGTGTCCAGTGCTTGGGATTGAAGTCGGTCTCGAAATCAATGGAGCCAACGTACTTTAGGTCTGTCCGTTGTGGTTTGCGATAAATTGGGCACTCGTAGAGCTTTGGATCCTTGCCGGCGGTTGTGTTGATGGCATAGATATATATGACTGGCATTTGTTCATAGAGCACCTTCATCTTTGATTCAATCAGCTTGCCGCTTCGTCTGTCCAGGGAAGCACCTGTAGCAATAAAAGACAAAATTTAAAGCAACGCAAAGATTTCACTGACCCCAATTGTTCCTTTGTTATTAGATGCCCCCACTTCGCATAAAGTTATCCAACAACCCCCAGGGAATTCGTCTTGCCCACGCATGTATTGTCCAAAAATGTTTATTAGCGCACAGCTTAAGGCCAAATTGTCGTATTTAATAGACTGCCACAAAGCAACCACAATACCCCGTAAAATCACCTTTATGCGCTTCAGGAGACTTTTTTTAATGGTGGCCTGTTGCCAACATTCAGTATGTATTTTGCGTTACGTATGTGTAATCTACTTTTCGATATTCTGAGGAAATGCCAATTATGCGCACGTATGCGAAGCTAGAGTTTAATTTATGCAAATTGTGACATTGTTGGATCACTTTTAAGCGTCGTAACCATTTCTACTTATTGAAATATTCAATTTTGGTTAATTGCGTCACGTAAGAACAGTAAGATAACTACTATACGTTGACATGCAATGGACATTGACTATGATATGACTACTATAAGTATATATAATTTATTCGTTCATTGAATTGCGCATTAAAAAAACTATCCTGTCAACAAAATCCGAAAACTTTACAAATTATACAAGAGCGTGTGAAGCCCTTTCATAAATATTTAAACTTTTAAAGTTTCCCTTCTTCACTTAATCAACAGATGGCCACAACAAAGATTTGCGTGACAAACTTAAACAAATGATGTCTTCAACATTTGTATTATCACACTTTTGGGCGTAGTCAGGCAAAACCACAGAAGCAAATCGAGACCAATTAGTGGGGTCAACAAAAGGGCATGACCCGAGAGTATGCTAGGGAAATATAGCATTGTATTGCAAAATGAAGCAAAAGCGGATATGCTAACATTTATAAATACAAATGGAGTTTGTGCATTGAAAATGGCGGGAAACTTACAGATTCGCACCGGTTGACAATTGAATTACAGCAAAAGTAATCGGACGGACCGGGATTGGTTTTGGTATTTAGGGGGAGATAGACTACTTACCTTCCAGAAATAGCCCGTGCACGTAGACGCCCTCCGTGGGATACTCGGTAATATCCTCCTTGTTGTAGCGCGTTATTTGATTCTGTAGCACAACCGAGTCGAGTGCCCAACCTTTGTGCGCTCGTGTTACCTCCTGACAGTTCAAGCGGCGTATACGCAATGCAGCCAGGTCGATAAGCACCATAAATTGGTTAAAGCATGGCCAAAGGCATTGAAACGTACGGGCAACAGCAACAGAGCAAATATATGCAAAAGGGAAAATCAACAAGCCATGAAATAATTCTTGAAGCATATTCAATATCAATACTCTCAAGTGAAAGAGGAAAATAGTTTATGCTCAATTAGGAGTTGATAATAAACTAATAGTCTTAAGTCTTTAAGCTGTAAAAATACCCTTATAAGTATAGTTCTCTAACATAAATATGTTTAATAGGAAGTGAAGGGTATACGCGTAGTTTACTTGTATCTATTTAATAGTTTAATATCAATTTATATCAAGGTATCGAGGTAAATAATTGTTTTAAATATATACATAATTTGAGAAATCCCCTGTGTGGCGAGCATAATGCAAGTGTTACGTGAAGTCTAAAAATTTATTGGAGTGGGACAGTTTAAATTGATTTAAAAAAATTCACCAAGTGGTTGTCAAAAACTGTCAAAAATTTCTGAATAAACACGGAGCAATTTTGATTTTCGAACAAGCCTTGGGCAAAGCTTTTTAGAATTTGTCGTAGATTACGATTTTGACAACAGCTTGGTCGAGAAAAAAATTTAACCACTCTAGAGTTCATATTAGTTGTTGTAGATATTACAATATAGGGTATGTGAAGTCACTCTTTTAATTGTCTGATTATTATATTTCCTGAGTAACTAGCTAGAGTGTTGCTTAGGAAGTAATTGTTAAAGGGAGTGGTACATCAAGGGAGCTTATTATATCGACTTGCAGCACCGTTTTCAACTCCTTGCGGATTTCTCTATTATTCAAATAATGTCTGCTCTCATTAAAGACCCTTTTTTAAACATTTAAACGTTGTCATAACAAACTGGTCAGCTAATCTGTCAGTTTGTGTGGGAGGAAACAAATGAAAAATAATTTATTTTTGATTGTATTCTTTATTATACTCACTTGTCGCATGGCGGTCAGAAAACCTTGTGGATTAAAGAAACCTGTCATCCAGAAAACCTTGTTTCGTTGACAAATTCAACAAAGAGTTTGTAAAGGAAACACAGAGAGTACATGAAAAAGAATTTAAGTATTAAACAATTAGCGATTCTCCTTGCGAGTTAGCAAAGCTTTTGTCATGCGTAAAGCAAAATGGAAAATGAGAGAAAAAAGGAGAATGAATGGGCCGCAATTCTCTTGATTTTCATAGTTGTTTTGGGGTGGCTTACCTTTGGCCGATCTGTGGAAATCCAGGTACGAAATTGTGCATTACGCTCCAGTAGTTCCGTGTACCAGAAGCCAAGCGTAGTGGACTCCCATGATATCTGCAAATGCATTTGGCAGTGACAAACGTTATTATCTCAAAGGGAATTTAAATGAATATGCTTTTTATTTAAATATATCACTAAATCTGTGTTGAGTATAAAAAACAGTATCTTAATTGGGATACCCCTTGGCTATTTTGATGTTCATAGTGTGACAGTAATTTTCCATCTCGTTTAGTGCTTGTTGCAGTTCCGAATCCTTCCCTGAAGTGTCTCGTATACTATCAACTTGAAGTGCAGGATGATGTCGGTCACTGATCTTCTGGCCCCTTGTTATGGTGAATTCTGCCTCATGGAACAGCTTTCGCTTCATCTCGAACGACATTCCAACTGATTTACGTGAGAGACTCGGCATTTCAATGTACATCTCGTCTGATGAGTTCCTAGCCAATGTAATTTCTGAAACCACTAAATGAGTCTTAGCTCCTTGCAGTCGTTCCACAAGCAATTGCTGATTTAATGGATCTGCTTTCTTCGGAAACGGCGTTGCCGTTTTTGTTGTCTTTAGAAATCCATAATCTCGTTTTGCCAGGGGAATACGTGATGTTTCTTCTACATTTGACTTATTAAAAGTACATCTTTTAAGGCTGTACTTCGAAGTTGTTTTCATTTCTTTCCCTGTTGAACTGTTCATTTTCGATTTCGTATCTGTTTGCAACTTTTGTGTATATTTTCATAACACTTATAACAAGTTGTACAGTTTCTTTACTTACCTATTCTATGGTAAAAATATTTAATATATTTGTATATATTTGTAGACTAAACTGTTTACAAATATTGTATTCATGCAAAGATATTTACAAAGGCAAAGCTCACTTTTCGTAACCTGTGCCTATTGAAATTATCAAAGAGCTCAGAACGATTTAACAAAAGAGTGGGTAGACATCAAACACTATAGTGTTTATATCTAAACTTAAATGTGTTCTTGTTTAAACAGCTGTTCAATTGCCGACAATATTTTAAAATTTATCCATATTATTTTAGGCTTAATAATTAAGCCTCGCTCAATCATTTTTCGAGTTAAAGTACATGCGGCTTTATTTAACTCGTTTTCTTTTAAAACGACTTAAAACACCACCATGAAATATATTAAAATTACGTCCCAAGAATTTATAAATTTAGCTTTATAAATCAACCAATTATAATTTGCTCAGGCTTTTACAAATTATGCCAATTTATTTTGTATAACCCAATTCTTTGATCAATCCTGAGGAAAGTTAGCAAATTGTTAACCTATCCCTAACTGCTGAACAAGAAAAGAAAAACTTCATTCATTTGACATTATTTAGTTCATCGTGTTAATTGAAGAAAGATGCGATGAGGCGTTAAACGTTTACACGCATAAATATTAATGACTCCACCCAAGGGAAAATGTGGCCCGCAAAATCAATCAAATTTTTATAAGCGGCAATTGAATGGGGGCAGCACCAACAAATTTCTCACCTGACCCGCCCAAACAGACGTCACGTTGTGGCTTCAGAAGCTGTTGGTCGGTTGTTTCCTTTATTTATTTTCTTTTTTTTTCTTTGAGTTTTTTTTTTTTTTGGGTCGGTCTGGGCCTAAATTTGGGCCAAATTTGTTTGCGCGCCGATAAAAATCTCGTGAGACAATAAAAACAAGCTGAGGCTGCGTGGAGGAAATCGCACATTGAGATTACTTAGGGCCACGTTTTACTTGGCCACGAACTGTACATAAAATGAAACAGTGCCTAACACCTGAGAGACCATAAAATCTGCACAACAAATGAACGAACGGACAAACGAAGGATGCTTAAAGTCAAAGGTAAATGCTAGTGCGTAAAATTAGTTATATCTTGTGGGACACACGAACCTTCATCCAGGTCTCTGGGATGCGGGCATCATACATGGCATCCAGTGACTCCTTTAGAGCCGGGCTCATCACAATAGTGCCATCGATGGCCAGCTTCAGATCACAGAGGCATGTGTGGACACGTTTGATGACGCGCTGCATCCGATCGATTTCTTGCCTGATAACCAACAAAGAGTCCAATTACCATACGGATTTCAGCTAAGAGTATGAAGCTACGCACCTGAGAAAGATGTTCATGGGCAGCAGGATGCCCATTCGTGTCAGATTCTCACGCACCTCATACGCATTGTACTGTATCGGCAGCTTACGGAGCATATCATCCGCCAGTTGATAGACGATGCTCTCCCTTGTCTCCCCGCCACCTCCGCCACCCTCCTTGGGCTGCACACTCAGTATCGTGTCCAGTATGCCTGCAAATCATACAATAACAACACATGTTGAGGACTCGCTGGATTCGCCATTCTGTCGCCTTGTTGCCCTTTAGCTCTGTTATGCAAATGCGTTAATTGCCTGATGTGGTTCGATGATTGGTTTTTGCTTTGGGCGCCCTCAAAAATGGAGCAAGCCACAAATACCACAAATACAAATTTATACAATTTATTTATGGGCATACTAGTCACACACACATTTACTCAGCCGTTGACAAATTCTAATTGAATATTCAGTACATTTTTATATTTATTAAATCGAGAACATAAATTATCTGCACAATAAAAAGAATTTAAGAACTACAGAATAAGACTAAAAAAAAATTAAAAATAATGTTGCAAACAAATAAATCCTTGGAATTTCATTTATTTTCTATAGTTTACTTAAAGAGTTTAAAAATTCAAGTAGGATATTGTAGGTGTTAGTTTTTAGTATTAGGTCTTAGACAAGCTCTCCACCTCTATAATAACATTATGAAATCACCCAATTCTATTATTTTATTAAAAACAAATAAGAAATCTAATTGAAAGTCTTAAATTTCGAAATACACTGTGCGAATATCTTAAATCCCTAACCACAATTCGCACACACAAACAGACATAACACATATACATATGTCAACAGAGATACTTGTACTTGATAAATAGTTTAATGAAAACCTTCTTTTTGCTGTACTTACTGTATATACTGTATATCTTATCATGATTTTACTGTATATCTTATCATGATTACCCAGGATAGATATCAAAATTGCATATAAGGTATGTATGTTACAATTGTAAAATATCACTTGGAATAACTTACAAATGTAAAAAACTTGAATTATGTTTCCTCTTTCGAGTATGTAATCAAATTTGTAAGAGAACAACCTTCATGGCAGTCATTGACCCGGCGAGAAGGCAATTGCCAATGGCGATAATCGAAAGAGAAAACTGAACCCAAACTGTGTAGTTAAACGAAGAGGCATACCCCATGGATTCCCATTACTTTCACTTACCTTTGGCCGAGTTAATCTGGTACGTGATGTCGGCATTGGAATGCAAGCCAAACACTTCAGGAGTGTCGTATGCGGGCAGGCTATTGATATAATCAATAAAGCCCTGTAGACTCTTGGTGCTAGGTACTTTGTAGCCCTTGTAGAACTCAAAGGAACTAGATAGTAACTGCTCACAGAACCACACCGAGGTGAATGTGGTCAGCAGTCGCTTGTCAAAGTCATCTGTGACACGTCCTCCGTACTGCACTTCGCCAATCATATAGACAAGTGTCTGCCAGGAGACACCCTTCTTCGGATCCATTTCATCCAAATGATTTTGTATAAACTGCACACTCGCAGCGAAATCTGCCTGATTAAATTCATAGGGTATATTCCAGCCGAGTGGACCAAACTTACGTCGTTCTTGCACGATTGTGTGCAGAAACGCAACCGTATACAATAGACATGGCCACTGTGTGGCGGAAGTGTAGTCCAGAAAGTCCTGGGTAAAGGACTGTTACAGCAGAAAAAGAAACCAGATTTGAATTTGTATTACTATGCAACAGAACAAGATTAGCCTTGTATTTAAAAATGTTTCTTTGCTTTACTTTTTTTCAATACTTAATGTGAAAATCGGATCCGGATTATTTTTAGTCAACACGTAACAGGTTATACTTGGAACGCCAAATATCGTTCCAATAGAGGCTATATAATATAGTAATCCGTTCCGAACGGTCCCGACCCACTTTCTGCCTCCATCAAAAAGAGCGCCATGAACTAAGTTTTAAAACTGAAAGACTAGTTTGCAATTAAACAGACGGACATTGGTGTGTCGACACATCTCGTGATCCTATATACATACATAAAGATTTTGTCTTAAGCTATTTTTAAGGTAGTTTTCCGCTGTACTGAGCCCCAAAGGTATACAAGAAAGTTTGTATTTCCACATATGTGTACAGTTTGGCTGTTGCAAAGTGTAATTCGTAAATATTAAAAAACCTACCTGATAGCTACGCTTTAGACTGGCACGTATGCCTTGCGGAGGTTCGTTGGTGAATTTAATTGCCATTTGTAGCAATCCTATGGGAAACTCCGAGTGAGGCTCTGTGGTGACCCACATCCGGAATGTATCATCGATGTGCTCAGTTTCCACCAACATATCAATAACCTCCGAGCAGAAGGGCAGCGATAGATGAACATTCTGTAACAGCACCCAACCACCGATTGACATGGACTCCATGATCATTTTGCGTGCATGATACTCCTGTCCCTGACCCATCGAAACTGACTTCAAAACTGCAAGCATTTACTATATATTAGAGCAGTTTATAATTCAATTGGCTGCACTTACTAATGCCCTTTTGCTTGGCCAAAGCACCAATTTGTGTAGTGGGATCGGAACCAATGGAAAGCAGGCAAACGAAGGGTGTGCGGGGCTCTGACTCAGCCCAAGTAACCTCTAGATCGAGGATTTGCATCTCACTATACTCAGGACCCAGTGATTCTGTAAAGCAAATGATAACATATGATTAAATTGTGAAGTGGTCTCGACAAGTGAGATACTTAGCACTCGTATCCTCGCTTTGCAACAAAAAATGTTAGGCTATCCAATAAATATTAATATGAAAAAAATTATAAGCCCTATTGCAAAGGCCAAACAAGTACTAAAGACAATAGTCGAGAGACTAAGAGACCCTGTAAGATATCTTCATCTGTCTCCTAGACTGTGTATTTGTTTGTTTTATACATTTGATATACATACATATATACTTGGGAATGGTCAATCCAAATAATAAGTTATATTCAGGTCGGTCTATTTACCTGTCCGTATATCTGCCTGTCTGTCTCAGAGACAAAAGATTCTAGTCTTTGTGTCAACACTGCTGAGGTGCACCTGCAGATTATTTAAAAAAAAAAAAAGACTTCGGCAACGAGCAAAATAAAAACTACACTTGCAACTGCACTACAATCGCATCAAATATGTGTATATTTTAGGCTAAAATTAAAATTTGTATAGATGGCTAATCGAGTTCTGCATGGCCTAGTGGATAGATCAGTCGCACGAGAACAAATCGACGCGAGCTCGAGCCCCTAAGAAATTTTCTGTTTTCCTTCATAATATTTATTTTAATATTTTTCGAAATTATTCATTTATTTAATTTACCAAGATTGAATTGAACAACTGCGAAGATACGCGTACTGGGTTTCAAACAGACAATTGCGTTGACTTCGTCTCAATCGCGATAACCTAAGGGGGTCAAGCCGGAGAACAAATACATTCCGTTCGAGGCAAGAGAGGGAGCTCTAAGTGAACTGAGATGAGAATGGTGCGTTTAGTCAAAAGTTATCAACTCAATAAGTAACAACGAAATACCGGAGAAATAGCGATGCAAGACCAAATGATTCACTGTCTATGGAGTATACTATATGGACTGACTCTGATCGTGGCTGGTGGATTTTTACATTGCGGATGGGCAGCTCCACAGCGTGGAGATGACGACTTGATCTCCCATAACTATTATAAGGGCAGAGATTATATTGACGGCGTAATGCGACAAGCGAAGGCAGCGGAAATAAAAAGTTTTATGAATGAGAGCATCGATCCGTGCAACGATTTCTACGAATTTTCTTGCGGTAATTGGCCACGGCTTAATGAGGCCAATAGAAACCATTTAACAACTGGAGTGTTTGAACGTTTGAGTGATGGCTTTGCTCGCAAAGTGAAGAAGTTGCTTAACAATGAAGATGAAAAACAGGACACCGCCGTGGACAAGGAGGTAAGAAGTTTCTATAGGGCCTGCACCCGAGTAACAAGCATTGACAAAGAATATCAAGAGAGCCTTAGGAAACTGATTAATAAATTCGGTTCCATGCCAGTGCTAGAGGGAGGCAATTGGGACGAGACAAACTTTGACTGGTTGAACACTACTGCAACCATAAGTCTTTTCTATGGCCTCACTATTATCTTGGGAACCGAAGTGACCAAGGACCTTGTCAACAACAAGGTCAACGTGGTGTACGTTGTCGAACAGGATTTTCCACTTGAAACGCAAGGAATGTATCTGGATGAACACACGAAAGTGTATCGGAGAAAATATCGAGATGTTATGGCAAAAAGGTTAAACACATACTTGGGCGTAGAGGGAAAGCTGGCGCGTACAACGGCTTCAGAGCTCATGGACCTCGAAGTCCAGCTAGCCAAGGGTCTAATGAATGAAGCTGATGACGTCGACCTGATGGAGATATCAAAACTGACGACACTTGATGAAATGATGGGTATATATGCACCAACATTAAATGTGAAACGTCTCGTTGAAGTATCAGTAGGAAAAAGTGTTGAGAATATATATGATTTCAATCCAGAATATAAAACGAATCTAATCAAAGTTGTTCAGCAAACGCCTAAACGAATTCTGGCCAACTACATATTTTATAGATTGATTGATGAATTTTCTCTTGATGTGGGTAAAACAGAGGCCACGCGAGAGCAGGAGTGTTTGGAGGTGACCAGGAAGTATTTCTCAAAACCCTTGGATTACTTGATCTATCGGCGTTACAACAACGAAGAGACAGCCGCTGACGTTGAGCTCATCTGGAGCGAACTCAAGCAAACGATCAAGCAGCAACTACAATCCGATCCATCTCTAAACTGGATAAGCAACAAAACCCGAGAGATGGCTATTAAGAAACTCTCCGCGATGAAGCTTCAGATAAACTCATATGCTGACGAAGACCTGACCGAGGATTTTAGGCATATGCCAATATATGCAAATGATAATTATATCGACAATCTACAGGCTGTTTTGAGATTGAGCGCTTACAAAGAAAGAGATCTCCTGAACCAGCCAACCAAGCCAATTGAAGCTAGCGAAACTCTCAGCTTCACACCGGCCAACATACTCTTGGAGAATGTTATAAAGGTGCCTGTGGCACTATTGCAACCCTACTATCTCTGGGCCTCCAGCTATCCCAATGCCATTAAGTTTGGCACATTGGCCTCGTTGATTGGTCATGAGCTGATTCATGGCTTTGACAATGATGGTCGCAAGTTCGATGAGGTTGGAAACATTAATGACTGGTGGGACGAGGAGTCTACGGCTAATTTTGTGAATCGACAGCGCTGCTTTACGGATCAGTACAGTAAATACACCTACAACGGACTATTCCTGCCCGAAACGAATGCGCAATCGGAGAATATTGCAGATAATGGTGGCTTACGGCTGGCCCATGCTGCCTATCTCAGATGGCAAAACGCACAGGAGTCATCCGTCAACAAAGCTGGCAGCAAACATTTTCTCAAGGAAAGACTGCCCACACTTAACTACACCAACATGCAACTTTTCTTTATCAGCTACGCCCAAATCTGGTGCAACGATGTCTATCCAATTGCTCGAAATTTACAGGTTGCCACGGATCAGCATGTTCCTGGCAAATTTCGAGTGATTGGGACTCTTTCCAACTTTGATGAATTTGCAAAAGAGTTTAATTGTGAACTGGGCACACCCATGAATCCCGATGGGAAGTGTAAACTATACTAACTATCACTTTAGTATTTCAAAAATTGTCTCATAAAATGTTAAATTTCGAAATAGCTTAATATAATCAAAACTGTGCTCAATATGCAGAATTGCTTTTACATTTCAAAATGCTCTGTCATTGCAGTTATTTACAATAATGAATAGATCAAATCTTCAGCTGTAAAAAAGGATCAAATTACAAACAAAATTTTTGGCGATGACTGGTCAAAAAACCCAGATGTTTAAGAAGTTTTTTCGCAAAGTGGTAGTAGATATATCTAGAATCTAGACGTTTGACAAAATTATAAATAAACAAACGAACAAGTTGTATTGTTTTTTTGGACGATTTAAATCTACCCTATTTGTTAGCCTGTTTATTTGTCTATCTGTCATTTATTTTCCAAATCTAGTCTACTTTTACTGGCAAGTTTTGGCCGTGAAATACTATGCAGAATCATAAAAAACCCTTGCACAATCCAGAAATATAAAAAAAACAAAAAAATGAAATTTTTCAAATGGCGTAAACTTAATTTTAAAAGTTCAATATTAATATGATTTTGTTTGTTTATGTGTATGTATACTTTCGATAGGTTTTCTGAAATGCAATTTAATTTATATACAAATCTGTTTATTAATTTACATAATAAACTAATTTCGTTAAAATATATGCTTATTTGTTGTATTCAAAAGTGAATAAGCCTTAATTCAAAAAATTAGCAATTTTATCAATTCTTTTACCAAATATATTGACATTTGTTTCATTGGTTGCTTAGTCTTAAAATCACATATGGTAATGGCTTTTTGATTATACAAGTTGTTGTTTGAATTTGAAATATTTCTAACGCCTGTTTGGTTTTTCATGAAAGGCACAGTTCTATTCTGTATCTTTTTATCCTTAACTAAAATTTAAGTAAATTTTTTATATCTTTCAAGCCATAAAAAACATATGAAAAACTGGCTTTTGGCTACTTCTTGGTTACATGCCTTGCCATAAACATGATATAATAGTTTCCTCTTTGGTGGCTGAAAATAAAAGAAAGAGCAGGGACATACTCACCTTCAATGTACTTCTTGGCCTGGGATATGGTACGATCTGGACACCAGGATCTTATGAGCAACAGTTTTCGAAAGCTGTCGAGGAGTGCATTGTAACCACAAGGTATTTCTTCGTTCTCCGGCTTTTCACACTCGTACCAGCTGCGCCAATCGCGTTCATTCAGTTCGATTATCTGCAAAACAGTTGAGAAAGTATCCAGTTTGCTGATCTCCACCAGATTCAACCAGGTGATATCCAGGATCCAACGGAAGGGCTTAGGGGCCACGGCATTTAAATCCAAGGAGGCGCCACCTTTAATAAAGGTCAGGAACTCCTCGTGACTGATGTTACCATTGTGATAATCAATTTTAATGGCCAGCATTAAGGTGAAGAGCTGCTTGTGCCTCTCGTAGAGACTGCGATTAGTGAACTTGTAGACCTCATATGTAAGGTAGCGCAAAATAATATTGATCCGCTCCTCGGTAACACTGGACTTAGTGGACTTGGTAATGGAGTTGTTGAAGATAACAAGGAATTGTTTAAGCGAATTCTGATACATAGCATTCACATTGCTCATTTCCACAATCAGAAAATAGAGAATGGATCCCCTTTTGGCCACCGCACGGAATTCCTCGCGAGCTTTCATAATCTTCCGTTCGGTTACCTCCGAGATTTTGAGCTTCTGGTTGACCTCCTCGGCGGTGGTTTTGGTCACACGAAGCACTTCGATAAGTGCTTCATCGTCCACCAATGAGCCCTGGGATGAGCTCAAACGTAAGAGGAGATTCGCCTCAAGCTCTTTCATATTGCGTTGATTCTGCATCACAGTCTCAAATAGAGCCACTCTCTCAGCTTCCAGATCAGACTTCTCCATTAGTATGACTCGACCCAAGAGCTGATCCTCCAGACCACGCATAGTCACTGTAAAGTCAATGATTGATGTTTTTGCACTGACCTCCGGACTGAAGGCAGGATTGGGTAACTTAGTGGTGATGTAGAGCATGAATCCCGGCATGACATCGCATTCCTTGTCGCCAACCAAGACCTTTTCAATGCTGCCCGACTTTATAAAGTTCTTCTCCAGGACATTGTCAATAACTGGATCCAGATCAATGCCCACGTCCTCGATGAGCAGCGGTCTGCCCAGGGACAGTGAATCCTCAAGATGTGTGCGAAAGTATTTGTGGTTCAAGGATGTGATCTGCAGTTCATTGCGATCCTCCTTGCACTTTATCCATATCTTACCCTGAGTCTGAGGATCAACAAGCAAAGGATAACTGCTTGACTTTGTGGCAATCAATGCATTCTGCACGGATAAATCATCATTGGGCAGACCCTGGAGTGTCCACTCCGACACCGTGGAGGAGTCCACGAGCATATTGATGATATTCAGGCCAGTGGTAAATGGAATACACTTCTGCTTGAGGATGCCCATCCAAGTTCTGATGAGATTCGCTCGAAATTCCTGATTGTAGGGGCCACAATAGGAGAGAAAGCCTGTGGCCAAGAGGACATCGCCAACCAGTTTGCCCAGTTGTATCTTGAATTCTTTGCTCTGATTTGTCCAACGATGCTTCTCATCCGAAAGTCCATTGATGAGAGCCGTAGCAGCCGTCATCTTGCGTAGACAAACATTGGCAGCATCCATGAGGCGTTGCTTTTCCCCGACAGCCTTGTCGTACTGATCCTTGACAGCTTGCAGTGCGTCCTCGCGTTCCCGAAGTTGTTCCTCGGCACCAGACAGATCATCCATGGCAAGCTAGCAGTGATTAGATTAGATCACGAAGTGGAGTCAGGAGTTGGTCCTCCTCCTCCTAACTCCATAATTCACTTACCTTGAGACGCGCCTCTTGCAGTGTAAGATTCGCCTTGAGCGGCAGTACCTCCTTGTTGACGCTATGAAAGAAGGACATGGCCTTTGTCCAGGAGAGTAGACCAGCAACATCTCCACAAACACGACGTGCCATGTCCATATTGTAGTCCTCCATGCGGAAGTATGGCTGCAATAGATCAATCATCTCATCGTTGATGGTATCCTTAGGATAGTTCTGCAACTGCAATAGAAACGTGGCACTAGCCATCATCTAAAGAATACAGGGGATTAAATTGAGTTTCAATAGAGTTGAAATCAAGATAAGCTCGCACCTTGAGAGACTCCTGCCAGGAGGGTTTGGGGCACGGTGTGCCCGAGTCGGGAATGCAGGGATGCAGTTTCCGTTTGAACAAGATCAAGACACAGTCCATGATACGCATAATGAGATGCGGTGGCCTGCCCAACTTACGCACTGTGGCAATGTGAGCAGGTTTAATTGTATTGAGTGCGTTCTCGGCCTCCTCGAGAGCCGGCTTGGCTGCCTCGAGTTTCTCTTCAGCGAGAGCCTTTTCGTGGGCAATGCATGCGACGAGAGCTTCGGCCTTGTCTTTCACGATGAGCACTTGATTCTTGACAATCTCCGCTTGCATTGCACGCTCAGTAACCTCAACTAGCACGGATTCAGCGTTTTTGGAGGCTTCGACAAGCTCTTCCTCCATGACGACTAGATCTTTCTTAAGGATCTCAACCGAGGCGGAAGCCTCTTTCAGTTTCTCCAAACCCGTATCCATCTTCTCCACACCATCGCGCAGCTCTTGCTGCTTTAACTGGTAAATGTTCTTGTAGCCGGCAATGAAGTTCAGATAAGACTTGGGTGTCACGTGAGTGGCGCGACGGAATCGCTGGAAATATTCCTGCGATGTTTCGGCGACAATATCCTGAATGGAGCCGAGCGCATTAACCAGCTCTTCCTTAACGGCCGGTGTACACTCAATCTCGAAGTGGCTGAGAAAGTGTCTGGCAACCGAGACCAATGCATCCTTGGGCCACGGATGCAGCCAATCGATGGTGCAGCCGGAGACCAAGGCGGGAAAGCGTTGCACCCGCGATCGGAATGTCTCACCCACCGGTGAGAAACAGAATGCCACATGTAAATTGGTACAGGTGCGTGCCAAAAAAAATTCCATCACACTCTCCGGGGTCGCTGTTTTGCGTTGATTCTCACGTTTCATGACCGGCGTCAACTCCTGCACGATTTCGGCCTGCTCATCGCGCGAGAATAGATTTGATATGACGCCGCTCGAGAGTATATTATTGAGATACTCAAGGAAACCTTCCTCTTTAATATCCATGTCAGTGAAGAGAAAGGTTGTGCCCTTGCCCTGAACGCCGCAGGTGCGATAGAGCAGCTTTAGGTCCTCTAAAAAGTTGGCCACATTGTACGAACGCGTCAACGCAATTTGGAATGTCTTGTAGCCGGCAATGAATGATGCCAATTTCGTTAGCGACTGTTTTCCAGAACCGCCGACCCCGACCAGCATGACGTTGCCTCTCGGATGCCGAATGATGCGGGAAATCTTCACCAAATGCAGCATTGCATCTGGGAAGAAAACCAAATCCATTCCCGATCCTCGCACCATCTCATTGAATTGGGCGAGAAACATAACGAGACGCTCGCGTAGCGCTTCATACGAGTTATGAGAGTTCACCGGTTCGTAGACCTTGGGCAATTCCATATCAGTGTCCTCTCCCTCCTCGCCTGTCGGCTCGGGGGCATCCCTCATGAAGTCAACAAATACCGGATTCGGTATTATCATTTGGGAATGGGACTCGCCCAGCTCCTCGCGCACTAGCGCGGCCAACTCTGAGCCGAACCATTCCTTATCCTGGAATGTGGTAAAACGATCGGCAAAGACGCGCGTGCACTCATGCTTCCACAATGACATGAGCACGCTCTCCGAGGTGATCACTGTGGATAAGGTACCAACCATGCCCTGCCAGATACGCGACAAATCGCGCAAACTGAATACATAGTGGAATTTGGCCGGCGTAGGCAATAGTTTTTCTCGTGTACGCTGCCAAATGTGACGTGTCACTAGTATCAATTTCTTGACGAGATTGCGAACTTCGGGCACAAAGCCACGCTTTGTATTGTAGTGACCCTCACCGATAACGCGGAAGATCTTATCAATGGAGTCGTTGTCGGGTATGTTGCAATTGAATACACAAAACTGACGCTTCAATCGAGACGGGATATCGTTCCGTCCACCTCCCGGTAGGCCCATAGCCGCCACATATTGCACATCCACAATGGTGGTAAAATCGCCTGGTTTCTCCAGACTGTAGAAGCCCTTCATGTCCATGGACTGGCGTACAATCTCATTGGTGATTTGATCGCCCCACTCATTGATCTCGGGCAAATTAATGTCATCAATAAAGACGATCAGTTTGCGACCACCGGGTGGCCCGAATGTGACACCAACTCGCTTCTCCACATAGCTTTCGATTGTGCGCTGAAACTGATACGGACTTGTTGCCGATGAGAAGTTAAATGATCTTCCCATATATGTCTCAATGTTCATTTTCTTCATGAAGTTCTTCATAATTACGGTTTTGCCCGTGCCCTGTTCGCCAATGACCATCACGGCGCGTTCCTGATTGGCAATTGTACCAATCAGATAATCGATACGCACATTATCCACAATGGGCACCAGAATGCTTAAATAGTCCGGTGTGGAAAGCTCCGGATACATGTAGGGTGTGACGAGCGTCTTCCACGACTGCCACACGCCCGTTGGAGAAACGAAAAAGTCAAATATTGTATTCTCATGGGCACTACCCTTCGGATAGTCCAATTGCGGAAACGATTCCTTAACGTACAGATTCATTTTAACGCGATCGCTAGTAGAGAGATACCCGCCCAGACCCCAGGCCAGCGCAAATACATACAAGCGGTGCAAGTGCTCCGTGGTGCAGGTGTCTTCCTTCTCCTCCGGTGGGCTCTCTTCAGCTAGATCTTCTGTTAAAACGATGGGAAAATCTTTCATTAAAAACTTTTTAGCTTAAGCATAGCGCAACACACACATATGTATATATACAACATTGAAAGCAAACGTTATAACTAGTTTTTTATGATTGTTAGTAGGGGGACAGAGACACAAGTTTTACATTAGAACTACAACAACACTATCTTTATACACAGAGTGGAAAGCAAACTGCACTCGATGTAAATTACTTCAAAAACTTATCAATATACGTCACAGTCGAGTGTGCTCAACAGTGAGATACTCAGTACCCGTATCTTCGAAGCCGAATCAAATAATACTAATATAAAAGAAATTCAAATTGATTTTTCTTGCAATCTATGGTATGTGTAATACAAACATATATATTTCTATATTTCCTCTAATCTCTGAGGTTTTTACATTATATAGTTGTCATTATACATATACGAGTAGTTGTGATAAATTGCAATCAATTATGTTGGTAACCAAATAAGTAGCACAACCACGTAAACACAAAAATAAAATGTTTGATATTTTGTACAGATTTGGTGTGTATAAACGTGTCAGCTTTTGAGAGCTCTCATGAAAAGGTTATACTATGTATGTATATTTATATAAACAACAGTTAAGAGATCTTTACCCACCATGTAAAAAAAAGCAGAAAAATTAAGACGATCTGACGCAATTAATGATTATAATTACAAAATGATTAAAACAAAAATGCAGATTAAATTTTTACAATCATAATGAATATAATCAACTATAGTTAAAATTAAAAAAATTAATTCTTTTTACAAATTTTGGGATTGCAATCGAATTGACGACAATTCTTACAGTTGTGATGGAGAGTGACAGATGCCTTCTACTGCCTGCAACATATGTACATTGCTAATAAGTTATAATACTCTTTCAACCGTTGAGTACCGAGTATATATATTAAAATCAGTTTGTTTTTTAATTCGACATCAAATGCAGATTTCTTTTCCACTTGGTAACCAACATGTAATAGTTAAGAGAGTGTGCAAATTAGTAGGAGTCTTTAAATGGGTCTCCAGTTTTAGTCGCGCTGCCAAACACACAGAAGCAGAAGTTAGCTCTACAAGAACATTTTTACTGATAGTTACAATGTTATAATAGTTATGGACGAATTATACTTTACCGACAATCTGACTGCCAATCGATTGCCGTCGCGCTTCTTCAATCTGTTTTTGATGCTCAAAACGTTTTGCAGCTGAAATGTTTTAATTGAATTTGGTTGTTTTTTTGTTTTTGGGTTTTTTGGTTTAGCATTGTTCTGACTTGGGAGCGAACCGCCAGCAATTGTGAATAGTAGAATGGGGCACATCTGATAGAGGTAGACATCTGCAAAAGCTAGGAGAACTTACCGTCCTGACTTTCCTTGCTGGACAAGCTGACAGCCTGCTCATCATCCTTCTTCGAGGGTATCAATCCCTCGAGAATAAAAAGCATCTGCTGTACAATATTGCATTGAAGAACTGGCATCTGCAATTTCACATTCTGCACTCCCCAGTTATAGACCTCGACAAAGGTCTGGTCAAATAGATGCGAAAACGTGGACTTCTCACCTGGCGCGCGATTCTTCAACCAAGCCTGAACAACTAAGAAATATAGAAAAATTAAGAATTAAGGAAATATATGGCGGACCGTAAAGTCTTACTCGGTCGCGAGTCTAAGCCGGATGAACTCATGTAAACCATGCCATTACGGGAAACCGTTGCCGGCGATGCATTGTCAATATTGTGTGGTTCAAATATGATCTTGACCGTGGGCGCCATTGTCAAACGATCGCCATTGGCTAGAGTTAAGGTTTTATTATCATCCAGAACAGAATTCAAGTTCTCTATCCAAATGCTGTCCACAGGGCCATCAAGAACCAGCCAGACATGCTCCCCGGCCTTCAATTTGAGCGTCTTTCTCCACAACGCTGAGAAGATGCCATCGGTCCAATCATTGGTGGCCACATCAAGTCGGCCAAACATCTGAGCCGCTGTTATGGCCTTGGGATTCATACGCATCTCACGATGGCAATCGCCCATCTGTGTCATGGCCTTCATCAAAGTGTGTATACAGGTACTTTTGCCCGCTCCACTCGGGCCCAAAGTCATGATGCCGTGTCGCACATTCTGAGTCTCGTAGAGCTGTATAAGTTTTAGAACCCAGGGAGGATGGTAGACCAAACTAGCCTCTTCCGTTTGCTGAAGTATCGCCGCCTCTAGCTCAGGGTAGTTGGTCTTTTCGAGAGTCTGAAAAAGAAATACAGTGCAGTATCACAAATTTAAATTATCAATCAAATGAAATGATCAAACTCAAAATCAAATTTTAAATGCATTTAAATCTCTAACATTATAATATAATTTGCAAGTACATTCTAAGAAATCAGTTAGCTATTTTGTCTCAAGCTTGTTTGTACTTCAAATAAGTAAAGACAACACAAATTCCCAAAAAGTATATTAATTATCGAAACACGATGATAAATTAAGCCTTACCTGATTGGGAAACAAATCCGACACAAGCGATATGAAAAGTGGCTCGTCATCGTCAATCAGCTTGGAGAGATTCATGTCGCGCAGGACCCGCATCACAATCGTACTCTCGCTATCCTTAGAGTTCCGACGTTTGGCAGCTCCTAAAGTGCGTAGCACCGACAATATATTTCTCAGACCAAAGTCATAATGGACTTGTTTGGTCAGCTGCTCCTCGCACAGCTTGTATAGTGTATAGAATTTGCGGGCCAACGTTATGTTTTCCAAAAATCCACAACTGGCCAATTTAACCCTGATAATAATTTGTCTATCCGGAACCATCATGGCCACCGTACGAAATTGAATTTTTAAGTTCTCAGGCAACTCCTTACGGCCAGCATATCCTGGATTCTGAATGCCAAGTGGGTAAACATTTAAATTCTCTTTACCCAAGTATACTCGGTATTTTTGTATAAATAATGAATGCTGGCAAATATTGTGTAAAGTAAGCGCAAAAACTTATATAGGAGACAGGTGCAGACTTCTACTAACAACACACAACTATGTTCCATGCATTCCCAGCCAGCACTCCCCAACTCTGGCAGCTCCTGACAGATGAACATTTTGATGCATCAGCGAGATACACGTACTTACATACATGACTCGCAGCATTCAATAAGTTTATCAAATACAAATTGATTTATCATACTCGCATTGGTGCTCGCACTCACTCTTCTGATATACTCGACAGTTACTCAGTTAGAGGTAAGCGATTGGAATAGGAACAGGAGAAAGTACTTCTACTTTGTGAGTTACCTGCCAAGCAATTCCTGATTTAATAGAAAATATTTCACACGCTACCAGAAAAGTTAATGTTTGAAAACATAGCATTTAAGAAGCTTGCAGATACATTTAAAGCGTATCCTGTATAAACTTAAATTATTTTTAGACAATGTACTTAAAAATAGAACAAAGGTGTCTATTAAGTTTGTCCAAAAAAAAAGTTTCATAACAGAAAGAAGGACGCGTGGCAGACCCCATAAAGTTATACTACATATACACGCATTCTTGATCAGCATCCTTCTGTCCGCTCGTCCGTCCGTCTGTCCCTTTTTAGAACACCTAGATCTCCGAGACTATAAAAGCTAGAGACATCAAACTTAACATGTAGGTTCCCTCATAATTTGCCCAGATTAAATTGGTGCTAGAACTTTGCCACGCGCCCTATCCTTTCAGCGAACAGAAGAGCAAAATTTCAAGTCGAATTATAATATGACGCTTAAAGCGTTACGGGTTGTGGTACATATGATATACAGTACGTACTGATATGATATACAACCTATACAGACTTCATCTCGATCATTTTTCCACTACTTGCTCTTTTCCATAAATACAGGGTCTAGTACTGTCGAGCTTGTACCACTGTACCCTTATGGATATTTATTATTATCATTATAAGTTAAAATATATTCTAACAGTGTTTAAAACTATATCAAGAAATACGTATGTATACGTAATTTTCTAGCGTTTTTACACCCAGTACTTTAAAAAAGTACAAATGGGTCTATTAAGTTTGTGCAAATGTGCGTAACAGGCAGAAGGAGGCGTGGCAGACCCCATAAATCATAAATCAATCTTGATCAGCATCAACAGCCGAGTCGATATAGCCATGTCCGTCTGTCCGTCTGTCTGTCTGTCCCTTTTTTGAGTTCCTAGATCTCAGAGACTATAAGAGCTGGAGACACCAAATTTGGCATGATCATTGACCATTGATCAAGTTTGTTTTAGATTTTGACACGCCCACCTCCGCCCCCGGAAATTGAAATACAAAACTTCGAAGTCGAATTACAAGAGCCCCTTTAGTGTTAGCGCTAAAGTCCACCAAATTTCATTCCAATCGGATGATAAACGTGGAAGTAATTCAACTAACAATGTTACGGGCAAAAGGAAGAAGAAGAGACGCCAGCGACCTCTATGTTTATGAAGTGGCGCCATCTATTGAATGGTACGCAACATTGAAGAGCAATCTAGTGAACGCTTTGCATTCAAAAAGTACTGGGTCTCCTACTGTCGAGCTTGCTCCACTGTAGCTTAGTGCATTTTTTTTTTGTAATAAATTATGTGTAATGATTTTTTTCTTCAAATTAATGGTAAATCTTCATGAATAAACAATTAAAAACGAACTCCCTATGAATGTGAAAAAATATACAAAATATAAGAGAAATTTTATTATTGCATATGTACTATAAAAGTAAATACGATTTGTTTGTTGTTATACATAAAAAGTAAAGAATAAGTTGTGAACTACTTTATATGTCTTGTCTTGTCTGATTTGTCGGTACATATATTTCTAAGTGATGTTGGCAACTGTTGGCAGATTTCTATGAAAAGTCTTAACAGATAAACACTTACAAATAGTATTCATTCAACTGCAAGAAAATTCTTGCAATGTTCTTAGAAAAATTACTCGTATTATCGTCGGAATCTCCCCCACGTGTAGCTTCGTACTCATACCTAGTAAAAAGAATCCGAATCAGAATGTACTTTAAGGAAATTCTGGCTTGGGTGAAGCCTCGTGGTACGACTTCAACAATTCCTAGTGATATTTCGAAGAAATACCGTTTACTAAGTAGCATAAATCAAAGTCAAATATCAGCTTCATTTCATTAAAAAAAAAAAGTATTGCAATGATTGCAAAGCTAACAAGTTATAGAAGATGTATACTTAGTAAGCAAGTATTTCTGCCTCGTTGTACGGTTTCAACCATTTCTAAGTGATATTTCATAGAAATATCCTCAAATCCCATCAAATTAGTAGCACGTGTTATAACAAATAAACACTGAATATTATCCTGGCCAGCAATCGACCAGTTAGCTGGAAAATTGCCCGTGTTAACCAAAAGTGAAAACTAATTTGTCAAATTCTGGGGAGACATTTGATACGAGTTGTGTTTCAGGAAACTAGCAAAAAAATGCTCAATCGATTTTGTTGGCCGCTAATCCAAATGTAAACATTGTCGTTGTGTGTGGAGAAGGTGTCAGTTGCAGAGGGGTTGGGGAGATGGGCTTGGCCAGCGCATGTGACAAGCATTATTGTCTGGTTCTCCCCTGTCACTGTTGCTGTCGCTTTTGCCTACTTTTTACATAAATAAACAACGCAGCCACAACAAAGGATTTAGCCAATAAACTGGAACACACACAGCCACAACACGAAAATCCAGTTTGTCTATGGCAGCGCGTGTGTGTGTTTGTGTGTGTGTGTGTTTCGTGAACGTGTGTGTAGGTGGATTGTCACATAATGTTTCATTAAAATTGAATGGAAGCGGGTCTAAAAATGTTACATAAATGAGCCCAATAATTCAGTGTGCAAATTAAAATTGCACATACGAGTGCCGGCAAATAACAATGAATATCTGACTAAGTGGATAGACAAAGTTGTGAAAATGAATGGAGGTGAATATGAGTCTGACTGCCATTAGCAGATGCATGCAACCTAATCGCATTACCCCAGCGATAGTTGGCGTAGTTCAAACTCGAAAATTTCGTAGTGGCAACCATTGGAATAGCTTTCATTTACTGATATAAGAGACTGAAATAATCACATTTTGACTATGCCGTAACAATGACAAGCCTGCCCCAAAATTCCCATCAAAATGTAAACACATCGACTCGGGCTACCAATTTGTTGTGTGTTTGGGGGCGTCTCTTACAGCACTGCACAGGGCCAATTTTATTAACGCTTTAGTTCAGTCAAATTTTACATGACTAATAGCGTCACATTGCGAAAATCATTGTGCTTTTTTCCTTCACAAAGACAGCCAAGTTCCATTAACGTTTCTGTGGGAAAACACCACAGATTGTCGCGCCTCTTATAAAGTGTACATATTTTAATAAAAAATAAAAACATAAAAAAAGAAAACATATATGTATATTTAATAAATATCAATTTGGCTTGAAAGCCTTGCGCCTGACACGTCTCTCTATGGCCTTTTTGCGAAGCACTGCTTGTTGTCTTTCTGCATTTTTCTGGGCTTTTAATGTGGCTTGACGTAAAATTGTTTATGAATCGCTTTAAAATGGCATTTTTGATGGAAAGTGCACAGTGTGGTAAGGTAGTTAAGCGATTTAAAAAGATGACATCTTAGTAAGAGTAGATTTTGTTGCTTCAAAGTTGTAATTGCGAGTAACATTTGCATGACAGAATAACTAAATAACGCAAGCTATCTTTTTCTCGCCAAAAATTATGAGTTGAGTTGAGTTGAGACATCTTAAGAACCATTAAAGCTTTTCATACTACAAATTGATTTCTAACCGACCGTTCCTATGGCAGCTATATGATACAGTGATCCGATCCGGTTCTGACATATGTACTGTCATATGTGCCAAAAGACGACCTGTACCAAGTTTCATCAAGATAGCTTCAAAACTGAGAGACTAGTTTGCATAGAAACAAACAGAGAGACGCAGAGACAGCTCGTCGTCCTGTTCAAGAATATATATACTTTATGGCAAACTTTGAACAAATCATAGCACACCAAAGAACAATGCCAACTTCTCTGTCCCACTTTTTCAATGGACAAAGAAGTACAAATATGTACACTGTAAATTCAATTTATAGTGCAAAACTTGTCAAATGAACTGTTACATGGCACTTTTAAAGTTGCTTACCTATGTCAAACGCTAATGTGAAAAAATTTGCAGTTAATGAAATAAGTGCAAAATATGAGTAAAAGGCAATTGTGCTCCCTTGAGAGTGCGTGATAAGGTGCACTAGTTGAATTAAAAGTGTCATTAACTTTCTAGCATCATAATATAGTGCAATATGGAGCAAGATTAGGGGTGCTTGTTTATTGACAGTTGAATAGGAAGGATAGGGTAGCATTAGCATTCAGACCATGGTTATGAAAATGCCAAACTCAGGGTTCATCTCAATGGTGTCGCCGTCGGTGAAGAGGAATGTCTTTTTCTTCTCCTTCTTAGCGGTAAGGACAACGGCCACCTGTTGGGCAGCCACGGAAAGAACGGGTAGCTCAATGCGATTAAACTCATCGAAACATCCCCAACTGCCTGACTGGGCTAGACCTTTATAGATGCGTCCCAAGCCCCTGGAAATTGAATGAGTTTCTCAGCGATATGAGTAGCATTTTAAGTGCTTTCGTGTGGGTACCTGTAATCCATTTGATCGGAGCAATTAAAAACGACAACATACTTGGCCAACGTTTTTCCCATATCCTTCACAGTTTCAGTTTTCCCTGTGCCCGCTGGTCCGCAGGGTGCACCGCCCATACTAAGTGTGAGCGCCTGAGCCAAAGTTATATAGCAACTGAAAGGAAGATAGAGCATAAGACAAAGGACTCGGTGATTGCATTTAAAATGCAAAAGACCAAAAAATTAATAACGCCCAATATGTATATGTACAAATGTATTTCTATAAAATGCCAAAGTTTTCCTTTGAGGCTACCAACTAAGATGAACTTTTCAAGAAGAAAAATTGCGTATACGCCGCTTTATTCTCGCCTATTTGGCTCAAGCAGGTGCGACCCCAGGCAAATGCTAAGCTATTCCCCTTGGCATCCACGCAACGATATCAAAGCAGGCGCGAAATAAACAATGGCGTGCAGGCAGGAATTGAGCACAAGGACCACGCGTAAAACAAACAGATGAGACACAGGAGGCTATAAGAAACAAAAACCAGTCGAAAACCCTCCGACTACGAAACACACTTACAAAACAAGCATATAAGAATAATGTGGTTAATAGAAACTGAGACTATCCAGCCTGCAAGTCTCTCCTTCAACGCGGACTACCCGGTGCCCTGTGTGTTCCCGTTTAAACTGCCTCTGGATATTTGGCGGAATATGCCGTCACTTGCCAGTACTCGACAACGTGTTGCTGTCCAAAAAACTTTATTTATATTCTGCTAAGTAAAATTTATCTTTAGGAACATGTCAACGTCGTCGTCTTCGTCCTCTTCTTCTTCATTGTCGACGTCATCGTCCTGATGCCGTCTGCGTAGGCTGCAAATCGTGGACTTGGGCCATAAAAAGGATTCCATTGCTGCCGTTACCAGTTGCTAGTTGCCATTTGGAAGCGACTTTGAACTTCTTTAAGTTCTGGCCAGCAATTGTGGACCATGTTGTGAGTTTTGTTTGCCCAGCAAACGAAATGTGGCCAAGCCAATTTCCCCAAAATGTTTCGGGAGTAATGCGAAAGTTTTGCACGTGCCACAAGGAATGTAAATACAATAAATTAATTGATCTCAAGTTGTTGTTGCTTATCCCTCTTCAAACTAGACAATCAAGTGGCACGATATAACAGTAGCTATGAGGAAACATTTTGATTGTTATACTGAGCAAATTATTGGGAAATCGTATGTTTAACTAACTTATGAGGTACGTCATGATGAAGAATATGAACAATATCCATAAAAGCTAACAGTTCTTATATACAGCTTTTACTTGCCTTAAAAAGTACAAAAGTCTCTTTAGTTTCTACGTTTGTTTGTTTCTAGTTTGCTCAAAATTTTAGCTTAGAGTCTGATATTATCAGGAAGATACATTGTTGGGCGAATAGAAAAGAAGAAAACAATGACTTTGCTTTGGATTGTTGCTATTGCATTTGTAAACATTTAACACAGGGTCTCTCATAATCGAGTTCGCTCAACTCATGCCTTTCGTACTAGTTTAGCTGTAAATTGATTGCAGCTCAAAAGCTAAAAGCAACTTATCCAAACTGTCGACTTAATGAAATTTACCTACAACTTTTAATTGCATTTAAGGACAGCCACATGACAAAGTTTAATGCGATTCTCGCCCTGTGACAAATTTTATTAAATTTTCGCATAAAATATATAAACATTTTGCCCTGTGATGTAAGTGGTATACTGCAGGGCTACATACCGATCCGTAAGAGGTGTTATAACCAAGCGATCTGTACAACCCAGATACTCGTTCTGATAGGTAAAGGTGACATCGGTTACAGATATCCAGGTCTTGTCCAAGTCCTCTTTAAAATAGAAGCGACACTGCTTTAGCCATTCAAAGTCATTCGAAGACTTAATATTCATTCGACACTGAAAGTAAATATATATTAGAGTAGGACTATAGAATAATAGGTAGCTAAGAATTTCTTACCAGTATATCGAATATATCCCGCTGATGCACGTGAATCGTAATTAGGGTTTCAAAGTTGGTACGCTCCATTTTAGATAGATTTCGTGTAGTCTGATCGATAAGTGTGTTGAGCATCTCAAGAAACTTGTTGTTCGTCTCGGACATGACCTTCCTCTCATGTCTGGCCTGCATCAGAGCCATTTCTGCATCTCGTGTCCAAATCATTTGTATACCCAATAAACCGATTTGAGCCGGCACCTTCTCGAGGAAGCTTAGCAGCGTGAAATTCGGATCATTTATTGTCACATATGCGGTGCGAATTATCGAATGCAGTGACTGCTGTGCTGTGACCAGCAATTGAGTTAGCCATGTCTCGACTGAACCCTCGGCTCGAATGGCCCGATCTAGCTGGATCATCTCACCCTCGCTGCTTATAATCGCCATCATTTTATTGTACTCAACATCATGAAATCTACAAAATTGGAATTATAAAAATAATTCTTTGAAATCAAGTTACTGCTTAAATTCACTCACTTGACGCATTTGGTATTATCAAATATATTTAGCAAATGATTTTGTATTGTATGTGAATCGGATCCTTGGCCAAGAATCTCGAGCAATGCTGGATCCGATACGAAGAAGAATCGCGGAAACATTATGCGTTTGCGTTCTAGATAACCACTTAGGGATTTCTAAAGGGTTTAACGACATAGATAATATTATTACTTAAAAGACTCTGAAGCAAATAAAATATTTAGTAAATTTCTGGTCTGGTTAAACAGTTTCTGTAAATTTTGTAAATACTTTTAGAGTGAAAAGAGACTAGAAAATATAATTAACAAGTGCAATATAGGTCTGATGTATATTATTTAATAACACTTCACAAATATTTTTGTATTAAAAATTCCAATCAGAACCTTAATATTCTTACCTGACAAATTTCCAGCTGCTCTTGAAGATGAGGCAACAGCTGCTTAAGCAAATCATCGCCCACACAACAAGCAACAACGCCTGTTAATTGTTTATAAATTTGTTTAAAAATATTATAGAAATTTACATTCAAGGGTTCAAGTTAACAGACAAGACAAAATGATTATTCCAGAGTGGCGTAAAATTATAAAAAGACCATTTTTTTTAGTAAATATATAAGGATACTTACCTGGAGTCTCGTGTGCACGCTGAATAAGAAATTTTAAAGCTTTGTGACTTAAAAGATATAAGTATATAGGCTACCTGCATGATCTTCTGCCAGGACTTGTCAATTTTGGAAAATCTTTTGGCCTCCTTGGGCAGCTGCTTGGCAATGTCGCCGCCCACGAAAACTGCTTCGAGATAGACCCACATATTTTGAACGAGCAGCCAGCGTTCCAGTATCTCATTGGAGTTGGACAGATCGTAGACCCATTGCTGGATTTGTTTGCGAAAGGGCGCATTATAGCGATTTGATAGCAATGAACCGAGCACCATTAAACTATCCTCTAGCTGACCAATAGTCTCGGCTGTTGTATCACCACGGAGCAGTAGCTCACCGCGATTGTTGAAGCTCATGAATTGGAGTTCATGGACAGACCATTCGTTCGTCACCTGCTTGAGCTTGGCCTCGATATCCTTTTCCTTCATGGCACTTATGCAAATGTCCTCGATGTCCTCCTTGTGCTTGAGCAGCGGCGCCTCGAGTATGTTCTTAAGCGAGAAACCCTCCGAGTCGAACTCGAAGATGTAGCGAGTAACGTCCATGATCCGCTGCCAATGGCGTGGCTTCATGGCTTTATTCGCCATCAACTCCAGTAGTGGGCACATGTCGTTAAAGTCATCGATGGTCTTCTTCAGAGCATGGAATGCGGGCCATTCTTTGAGGCCCTTTGGGAGCTTGCGACAACGATTTTGAAACTCCATCAGCTCATTGTTAATCTCCTCAATATCCACCTCGTTCCAGGGAATATCATAGTAGCTGCTAACCCTATCAATGACATCATTATACAGCTTATATAGCTTCTGCAGCAGATTAAGCTCCTTGCGTATTTGGCCCAGCTCTGGATAATCGGTTTGTGGCAGACCGAAGAGTTCCTCGCCGCTTTGGTACGTCTGCAGGCGGCGCCACATGCCCTCAAAACGATTCTGGAACAATATCAGACGATCGGAAGCCTCGCGCGGCGTTAGACCCGCCTGCATGGGTCCCGCTGTGCGATATTCCGTAACATATGCAATCTTATCCTGCTTAAAGTTGTCTAGATTGCTGCGCAAGTCGCCCTGGAACGCCGGCTGCATGTCCAGCAGCTTCACCTGTGCCTGCAATGCTCCTGCCAACAAATTCTGAAACGTGGCTCGCAAATTGTCCACCAAATCGAACTGTTCCCGCTCCACCTGCACCTCGTATCGGGTGAGTACATTAAACGCTTCCTACAAATAATAACAAGTGAATCGATTATTTTAAAAGTATTTATCTGTATTTCCATATTTTGATTTATATTTCAGATTAATCCCTAATTGATTTAAATTTAGCCAAATAAAGTATTTTAGCGGCTCAGAGTTGCAATAGTTGAATTTATCCTATTGCATACCCCTTAAATTTATGTGGTTATTGTTAAGTAAATAAATAAGTTTTATCAAAAAATTGAGTGAATTTAAAAAATAAACATAGTATTCTAATTAATTAAGACTCACCTCTATGGGATCAATACGCAGCTCCATGTCCACCTCCTGTTCACGTATCTTGCCCAGCGTTTCCATTATCATGCGTACATCATCCAGGTCACGAATGGGTCGGTCTAGTTTACGATCCATTTCATTGATCACAGCATACACATAGTCCATTTCCTTCTTATATTTCTTCTTCATGGCTTGACCAATTTTATGGTTGCATGCTGAAAATAGAAACAGTCAAAAAGGTGTTCAAGCCTCAAGACATATCCAAGGACATCGATGCCCATTAATCAATGCGTGCCAAACCGTCAATGATGTCTGCCCCGTGTTGGGGCAGGGGCTAATTGATTTTCGTTTTCGGTATTCGCATTCACAACCCAGACATGAGAGATGATATCCTGTGTTGGTATTTCTGTCTATCCCACAGTTCTTTGCCACAACGTTGGGCATTTATTTGTGTTGCTTCCTTTGTGCGGCTAATTCGGTTAAATAAATTTGATTACCTAATTGGAAACCAATAAATTTGAATAGCTCCCTGCTTACCAGTATTTGCCTACGTATATTTATGTGAATATGTGTGTGTGTGTTTGTGTGGGTGTCAAATTTGTGGCTGATAAGCTGATAAATGTTAAAGGTGTTGGCAGTAAAAATGAGAATTAGAATTTATATGTGATGGGAGTCAGCCCCACATTGAGAGAACAAGAAAGAAGCTTATGGAAGGATGGATGCGAAGCATCCGTGTAGTTAAGAAACTTCTCATAGAAGTTTAGGAAGAACTTACAAGCATCTATTGTCGTAGATAAGCCCATCAAATGTACATACATTAACGTTCTTTCATAGAAACTAACCAGATTTGGCTTATCATTTGGCAAGCTAACCAAATATTGTTAAAAGTTTTTCAAGATATTTTAATAACGTTTACCAAGTGTGCGCGATTTTAACTTTAACAAAAACAATTGATGAGAATGACAGTTTCTTCCCTGATTTAGTCAACGTTGTATGTAGATACTGTACCTTTAATAAATTAATAATCTATGATATGCTACTTACACTTAATTTCAATGGCCAAACCATACTTGAGCCTTTCATTATACACAGCCACACATTGGCCAAAGACCTCCATGTCCGGTTCAATTAGGAGATTCGCATCCAATTCGGCCAGGCAACGCAATGTTGATTCAAATTGCTGCAGACCAAATTCCATGAGTTGTCGCGTGGTACGATCATTTTTCCAGAGGAAATGATAGGGTTTCCAGCGTTTAATGTAGGTTTGGATTTCAGGTTTGACATTCTTGGTGCAGCTAGAGAGTTGATTCAGTGCCTTGGCTACCTCCTTGTTGTCCATAATCGCCGAGTAGAAGCTCTTGAGCATGTGCGGCATCTGGGGTCGCTCCTCGGAGGCTAGGCAATAGATCTTGCGGCGTCGATTCTTTGCCCCGCCTAAAGCATCTGTGTGGTTGCGTCCGACGCGCGGCTGCACCGTCATCGAAACTTGCTGCGGTTGGTAAGACAAGATTTTGGAGAACATTGCGAAGCTATTGAGTGGTGTGGTACGAACCGGCGGATCCTTGCCGCTAGTCCATTGCGCCACACCCTTCGCAATGCCCGTGATATTCTTGCCAGCCGTCACCAATATGTCCTGCAGCTCGTCCAGACTCGGCTTGATGACCACATTGGGTATCTGCAGCTGCGCGTGCAGCGCAAAGATCGGCTTCTTCGGCGCCATCTCATGCTCGTCGGCGATGAACCGACGCCGCATCGTGTCCAGCGCCGCTCGAATAACCTTGATCAGCACATCGATGACTTTGCGGCTGTAGTAGCGTCGCATTTCCACGACGGCATTGCAAACCATGTCCTAAGAATAATTATTCCACATTGCATTTGTAACCAATGAGTTTGATTATACGCACTTGCATGCCTTTGGGCAGACTCTCTGAGGTAGAGAGCAACGTTAGCGGATTTTCAAAGCAGGACCATAAGATACTCCAGTCCTGTTGTTGACCTCCCCCGCCTCCGCCACCGCCTCCTCCTCCTCCTGAGCCAGCTCCAGTTCCTCCACCAGTGTTTGAGCTAGCTGCAGCACCATCCTCAGCTTTACGTCCTCCAGAGCCCGTCTGATCGCCTTTTGGGGTTGCTTTTTGACCAGAGATTTGCATACATTTAGCTAACTGAATCAGTCAATTGCATTGTTTACTGACCATCGAACAAGGTAACCACATCGTCACCAGCAATCTCCTTAAACGTCTCCGTTGCCTTGTCCACCAAATTCAAAACTTCCTCGACCGCCTCGGAGACCATTTGACTTTTACGATTTAATTCAATGGCAGCTTTTCTGTTGGTTTGTGAGTGAAGAAATGTTTAATAATATTTGCCCAGTTGCTTGATTAAACAAAAAGCTTTTAGTTCCACCTGATTGACTTGTCATTCGCTTGAAGATTATTTTTAAAGGGGAAAAGCAAATCAAATAGTGCAGGAATTTTTAAATGATTTCGAGGTGCCAAACGGCTTTAGCAATCTTTAGATTGAAATGAAAACTCTTTCATTCCATGGCACCTTAGGATCAACTTTTCAACTATGCAAATTGAAAAGCTCATACATAAATTAAAATTGATAAATCCAATAAATCACACAAAGCCAAAAGGCAACCACAGGGCCTCTCGTCTAACACGACGTCTCCTGTAGAAAGTTCAAAAGAATTTTCTTGCCACATGTCACATGCACACACGCACACACTGATGTGACAGGTAAGGCACCCACCCACCTGCAGGCCTCCTCGCTACGCTCCAGAAATTCATCAACTGTCCAGATTTCATCGTCTGCGTCAGGAACAAATGTGAAAAGTTTTCAAGTGCACATAATGAAACATAGACCCAAGAGGTTTTCAGCAATTAAAGGCAAACAAATGTGAAAGGAGACGGACGCGGGTGAGAAACACCGACCTGCTGGTAGAATCTGCAGAGAGACATCTTGCATCCACATAAGAACGTTGAGTATGCGATTGGAGTATATGTCATGTACGCGGGCCACAAGCACTTCGAACGTTTCGATGGCCTGCTTGCAACGCTCATAGAATTGTGTCCAGTTCTGATTTGTCCACTGCAAACGGAAGGGCGAGTATAAGCAATAGTTGCAAAGAGAAAGTGAAACTTACATTGATGCTATGCAGACCCGGTTTCAACATGGCCGTCAGTCGAACCAACTGTGGTAGGAATAGGGGACGGACCTCCAGCTTGACAGCTTTTACCGTTGACAGAAACATTTTGATAAGGCTCTGATAAAAAGCAGGAAAAGGTGGTAAGAAGAGAGAAATAACACAAATGAAATATTATCTTTGGCTCGCCGCAGCGTTGATACCCTTGTATGCTATTAAAAATAAATATATGTATGTATATTTATAGTTTACTAAACTAAAATAATAATAACAAAAACAATTTTAATTCTTATTAAAAAATTACGAAATAAAACTTATTTCTTTACTTGAAATAAAACAAAAAACTAATAGAATAAAAATAAATGTAACCTAATTTTTTTATAATTCATTTTAAAATCTATAACAAGTGCTGCATTGAAACTTTTAAATAAGAATTAACATATAATAATTATTTTGCCATGTTAAAATCAACTTTGTAAATTACAAATATTACAATTTGTAATATCCAACTTTAATTCAATATTCTCATTGGCTTATGCATATATGTATATTTTATACATATATTACAATTGAGTTTGAGATCAAAAACTATATATTTCATGCATATTGCCGAACGTTCCGATACACATATCGTCCTAGTTTTAAAACTGTGACACTTGTTTGTTAGCAAAGAGACAGGCTGAGGGACGTGTAGTAGTAAAAAGTCATCGTGATGCATACTCACATTTAACGAGTCCTGTATTGTTAGAAAATACTGATGACGACTCATCAAAGTGGCGGCCACAATGGGTAGTTCAATATTTAGTTTTGCCAGCATCTTGGCCTCCCTAATAAGCAAGGGAATTGTGGGATGCAAGTTCACAAATAATCGATCGCCCTGCAGGCAGACCAATGGCTGAAGTAAGCAGGCATCGGCCACACTTATATCCTGATCCAACCAAATGGAAACAATCTCATCCTCATACTCCTGCAGCACGCCCAGTACATTATTGAAACGTATATCGAGATCTCTTGCTAGAGGTTGTGTACTAAGCACCGCATGATCCATTACAGCATCCATCAGCTCCGTCAGATGCAAACTCAGGGCACGACACCAATGAATGCGACCCGCAATAGGAGGAAAGTTACGTGCCAGGGGTGGATCATCACGTTGCTTGCGAAAAGTCTTTAAAATTCGATCCACCTCCTTCTCCACATATCGTAGAATTCTTGTGTACTTTTCGTCCATTCGTGTCAAGGGGATTTTCTCGCTGACTTTCTCAAAGCGCACCAAGAAGCGGATGCACTGTGGTGTTTCCCAGACCGTGTCAAAGTCACGCTCGATAAGTGTGGCAATCGTATCCTTTAGGGAATCCGTTTTATTAATGAACCGATCAAAGTCGTCATTAAAATCGGCATTGCGATGATCCAGGTAATCATACTTTTTGAGATTATCTCTTTTTTAGCCTCCTCAAAATGATTGGAGGCATCCTCAAGGGCCTCTCCCAGCAAAAGACCCTCCAATCGGCGCTCAAACAAATGATTATAATCGTCAATTAGATTAAACATATTAATTATTTTTGATAGACGATCGCAAAATGTATCGAACTTGCCTGCAATTAAATACATATATATGCGTTACATATTAATGGGTTCGTCCATCTATTCGTGTACCTTGTACGAAAATGGCATGTGGTGCAATTGTCCCGAGAATGGTACATTTATTAATTTTTCGTAAATTGTAGAACTTTTTTTAAATGTGGGCGATTTTTTGTTTTCTTTTTTTTATCAATTTTTTAAAATAATTCTATACAAGTTAGCCGTAATACTAATTCCACTTTGTGATTTGGTATTTTGGTCAGACATTTTATGGTATGTACATAAATTTGCATACACACAAGAAGTTATGCATTCAAAAGGATTTTCAGTTTACTTACCGAAAACAAAGTTCTCAGAAAACCCAAATGGCGTCTGATGAGGCAAAAAGGGCTGCTCCCTAACTGTATAGTAGGTTTCGTGGTAAATATGATTCAACTTTATGCAATTGCTTAGTTTGGTGCGAATTAGGCTTCGATCTTGCGACCAAATTGTTTCCTTGCAACGACATGTTATGTATGACTTGCATGTTTCAATCATTTGGTTTGTTATCTGTTAGAAAAAAATTTAAATCATATACTTTACGTAATTTATTCATTTTATAATAATTAACTTTGCAATAGTTTCATCTTACTAGGTAAAAACTGAACAAGTTTGATTCGTTAAAAAAAACATCTTTTAGTTTTATTGATGCACAATCAATCAATCTATCACTATTCAACTTTAATCTCTTATGCGAATGTCAACAGTACATTTATTGTTTTGGAGCCATCAAAAATTCCTACGGGCAAGAACAACATGGTAAAAGTTGGCGACATCTTAATATCCTAAAAGCTATCATGCTCTGAAAAGGCAACATTTCAACAAAAGCGCAAGCTTATTGTCTCCCGCAGTTGTCTATTTGGAAGCTTGTATGAAAAGTAATCCGAACCACGTGCTTTTTCTTGCACTAAGTTAAAATGAAACTTGTCGTATTTCAGTCCAAAATTTTTGACGTGTAGAAAGTATATTTATACTTAAAAAAATATGTAATTTATTTACCTTAACCATTAGCGCAGATGTTCGCTCCGAGGTGTTGTAGAACTGTGAGACACTGTAGATAAGTCGCACCGTCTGCAGTAAACTTAAAATGGACTCTTTCATGCTGACAGGATCATCTAGATATAATGAATGACAGCACGTCTCCATGGCCTGTATGAACTTGGAATTGTCTCGAGCTTCGTTGTAACAAAAGGTGATTTTGCGATCCGTTTCTTTCCATTGGCGCATGACGCGAGATCCGGCGAGAAAGAGACAATGGAGAGTGAATTGAACCTCCTTGTCCTGAAGATGTGCCAGGAGCTGCGAAAATTGGGCGCCACGTTTCTTCCAATACTCGAGTTCATCCTGGGGACCACTGTGATCATTCTCCTTGCGCAACTGTTCGCTTTCGCCGAGTATTTTAAGTATACCCTTTGACCAATTGTTGACACGTTCCTCCAGCTGCGAGCAAAACTCCTGATTCTTGGCCATGTCCTTCACCTCATCGACCACAAGGCAGCCATCGAACATATCATTGCCATCGGCAAAGATATTATGATGATCGCAGACCTGTTCACAAACACGCAAGGCGCTGCAAAAGGAGCGCAAACCAGGAAGGAGCTGACCCTTGATGAGACCACAGCTGACATCTTCTTCATCGCCCTCCAGGCTGGGAAAAGCTAGAGCCTGCATGAAGACAAACTCCACAATGCGTTCTATCGACGTAACTAGTCCAATATTTTTGGCGTCGATAACGCCACAGTATCTACAGGGAGAGAAAAGTGGATAGGCGAAGTAAATTTTCAATTACCAATACCCCTGTGGCTGTCAATCTCGTTTGTGTCGGGTAAATCCCCGATAATCCGCGTGCCAACAAATAAACCAAAAATTGGCTATTTTTAGATAATAGTTTTTAAGTTTACCGTCCGCATATGCCAACAAGCAAAACAAATAAAAGCAAATGGAAACTTACGAAAAGCAATAAAGAAAGGATATCTGGGCCACGCCGAAGATTTAATACCCTAGCTGAGCGGCCCTATATTTAATTACTCACTGGGACCTATTACATACAATTGCAATCACTATATATTCAATGGTTAGTGGCTTTACTTTATGAGAAGTAATTGTTTGCTGCTATATTGAAAAAATAATTAATATATAAAAATAAAATTCAGTCGAGTCTGGGTCTGGATTCATAGCACTTAAAATGACAATAATATACTTAATTTTTAATTTTGAACATTTTAAATGCAAGTTTAGGCAAATAACAGCAACAACAAGCAAGGTAAATGGCTTAAGTTAATATAGTAAAAACCTTCAGCCTAAATATAAACTTTATAAGGTCTTCCATGCATCCTTCAAGGCGATACACATTTCGTGAGAAAATTATAATATTATATCAAAGCTGCAAGCTAAAACCAAAAGCAACTGCAGCTTTTGCTTACAAATCCTTTTGAAATCCCTCCTCGGGTAGCTGCTTGGACGTATTTACGCGAAATATATAAATACATACGCCTGTAAAGGCACAGGTCCAACCATCGGTTAGGAATAATTTTTTGTTTTTGGGAGGAGGCATGCCACTCGGTGAGGCGCCACCTAAAGCAAAGTAAAAAACTGACTAATTGTTGAGATATTAACTTTATCGACTAAATACCCTGAGGTGTCTTTGAACTACTCGATGCCATGGCAGAGCGTGAAGGACCTGGCTTATTAGCATCCACAACTGGCGGAGGCTCCGGTTCATCGACCTCTTGATAGAACCATAGCAGTTTATTCGTCATATTCGGCAGAAACAGCTGATTGATCTCATCGAGCTAAATAAGAAGATAGTACAAATAAAGTACGACTTTATAAAGTTATGGAACTAATAGCTACCATATCCCCTTCGAATATGTAATCCATGAGCTGATGCCTGGGCAGCTGAGTGGCATCTATCAGCAGCTGGAATGTAAACTCCAACCGGGGGTCCATCTCCCCACGGCGGGCTTTGCGTTCGCATTCTTCCCGTCGCCGCTGCGCTTCGTCAGGGTCCATAGCAATTGATTTTTTTTTTTTTTTTTTTTTACCAAAATTCCATATAAATGGAATATATTTTAAATTTAAATTTTATTTCACACGCATCGAACCGTTTGGGATTACGAAAAATATGCGAATCAAAAGGATTCAGGTGCAGATTTGTGTTTAGATTATTTGATAAAAAAATGCGTTTTCATTATCATTTTGATAATTGATTATTTTGCAGCAAATAATTTGTCATCAAATATAAATTATTCATTTATAGATTTTTTTCGATTCGTGTGATTCCGCCATGGCAAAATTCAAAAACGAGGGAAGACCAAAAATATATTAGTTTCAAAAATAGATTTTGCGGAGCAAAAAGTTTTTACGCAACAAACAATAAACAAAAATTATAACAATTTCATATAAGTTAGTTACAAAATACAAAACTACTTACAACAACAATTGCCATTACATGAAATTGAACAACTTTACTGTGAGAAGTTAAGTTATTTTTTGTGCAGCTAGAAAACGACAGACGTGGGCTCAAAAACAAAATTGGTTTTGTAGGTCACTAAAACACAAAGAGCTACGTATAGATTTTAGAGTGTGTAACTAATATATTCTTTAGATTATATGTTCTCGAGCTTTTTATTAAATTTGCTGTAACGAGAGTGAAGTTTTAGAAACTTGCATTAAAGTGTATTTGATTGCGTAGCTAAAATGAAATTAAAATAGTTGGATTAGTTAAATAGACAATATTATACAATTTTTGA
The DNA here is from genome assembly GCA_035043265.1 of Drosophila testacea. Taxonomy (NCBI): domain Eukaryota; kingdom Metazoa; phylum Arthropoda; class Insecta; order Diptera; family Drosophilidae; genus Drosophila; species Drosophila testacea. Next base: position 664,531 of record JAWNND010000992.1, on the reverse strand, counting down.
TAAAATATGCTTAGTTCCATTTTTAGCTTTGTCCAACTACAACAAATACATGTTTAAGGGCTTTGCAATTTTACATTTTTACTTTTTCATTTTTTGAAATTACACCTTGATTACGATTATATAATCAGCCAACGAGTACAAGGAGCTAAAGGGTTACATATTACATTTCTTACTGAAGCCATAATTATTTATAATAATCTTGCATTGAAATAGGTAGTTAGAAAATAATTAGCAATTAATTAGATGTCAATTTGCACCTGCAAAATGTCTCCCTCGTCCTCCTCTTCCTCTTCATCGTCACTGCCACTGCCACCGTTGGCCTTCATTGCCAGCACATGCTCGACCAATTTTTTCTTTTGTACGAACATCGTGCAAGCAATATGAACACAAATATTTAAATAATTCAATTAATATTATAGATTTACTAGTTTTCCAAGACTATTTTCTGACGACGCGTAATTTTTCACTCCAGTTCAATAAAAATCAATGCACACAATAAATTGAACAAACAAACTTGCAGAGGAATCCTAACGGCCGCCAGTTACCAAGGTAACAAGCGACTGTTACAGAAACAGTGATCGTGCCAAACTTAAATCATAGATAAAGTACTCATCTCTTAGTTTTTGTTTAAGATTAAGGTATTGCTAAACAAATATTATATTCATATACGTTTAATTCCTCATTTAAAGCTTGGTTACATGAAATAATTTTTTTTTAAATACGCTCCGGGAATTACGCCGAATTCCAGCACTTATTGTTAGAATATCTCCGATATATTGATACAAACTCGGACACTTTTATTAACATTACAGCAGGCTGTAGCTATGTTGTTAATTTTTAATTTCATAAATAAGCTTAAATTTAATCAAACAAATTTAATTCATAATTTTTGTTAAGTACATAACAGATAATAAAGGTAGCCGAGGTCGTCACACGTTTCAACCCGGTGGCACCATCTATTGTTTGTTAGCGCAGCAACATGCAATGTTGCTTTCAAATATCGATAGCGATACTGTGTATCGTCCAGAATTATCACCATGAAATAATATCTATCGATATATCACTCTTTTTAACAATCTTCGATACTACGGTACGCGTGCTGCTGCTGCTGCTTTTTCATACAGAAAATTTGTGCAAAAAGTGCAAAAACAAATAAATAAACACTCCAATAGAGGTATGTTAAAGTGTCTTCAAAGTTGCGATATCTACGCAATTGAATTTCATATGGAAACAGTGTTTTAATCTTGTTTAACATGTGTGCCGCATATAAGAAAATGAGACTGCCGCAGTCGCAAAACCAAAATGGCGTAAGCACCGCAAAAAAGGAATAAAGTGAAGCGGCTAAAAAAAAGCAAACAAAATATATGTACATACGTGAAAACAATTTCGGTGGTTAATGTTGAGTCACATATGAAGACAAACATTTCTTTTTATTTTCACCTTTTTTTTTATTAAAAATAAATCAAAACAATCTATTTGGTGGTTAATTAATAAATAGTCTTTATCTTTATTTCTGATACAGTTGAGTAAGAAAAATAAGAGCAATGTCGAACGCGGACGTGCAGTACAATCAAGGCTTTTCTCAGGGGCAGGATAACAATGATGACTATAACGATGATAACGATCAGCAACAGGACGACGACGATCAGTATGATAATGATCAGAACGATGGCGATGATGATTCAAATGTGAAGATCGGCAGCGTCGGCGAGAGCCCCAAGTTCATTCGGTTACGCGGTCTGCCCTGGTCGGCCACACATAAGGAAATTCTTGACTTTTTGGTTAATGTGGAAGTCATCAATGGCTCCCAAGGCATTCATCTGGTTACCAGTCGTGTGGATGGCAAAAATACCGGCGAGGCATATGTTGAGGTGTCTAGCCAGGAGGACGTCGAGGAAGCACGCAAGCTTAACAGGGCTAGTATGGGTCATCGATACATCGAGGGTGCGTTTAAAACAGTTCCTGAAAAGAAAACATCGATGTTTTGTGTACAAACAATCGGTTTTTTTTTCATACAAACGTCGATGTTTTTACATTACTAAAACAAACATAATTATTAAACAATTTGTATTTATTTACAGTTTTTACTGCCACACCAAAAGAGGCTAAAGAAGCCATGAGGAAAACCGGCGGTCATGGCCATGCGTTTGTTGTTAAGTTGCGCGGTCTTCCCTATGCAGTAACAGAACAACAAATCGAGGAGTTCTTTGCCGGTAAGTCAACAAGAGCATTTGTGCTTTTGTATCTGTTTTATCTTAACGTATTTAGCGGGCAAAGGAAAATTCATTGTATGTATCGATTCGAATGCATGTATAAAGTCATATTGTACCTATTGAGTGCCATATTATACCAAAGTGAGTGTTAGTCTTGGGCTTCTTTTGTGTTGAGTACCCCACGTCTGGGGTGGATGCATCCAAAGACCAGGGATCGTTATGCTCTCACCAAGCGCATTTTGAAATCATTTCCAACACTCACAGACACACACACAATTATAACATTATTTTTATCTAACAAATTCTATTTATTTTCCTTTGTTTTATTTCGGATTGTTATTGTAATATTTATTATAAATGGAACAATCAATTTGCTTGTGAAATAATTATTATTTTCTTTCGATGTCAAGTAGAAAATAATCTTTATTTTGTTTTCTTTGTTCACAAACTTTTTTTTTAAATAGAAGTAAATATGGATTTTCAATATTGATAACATTTATTTACAATCCTAAAATGCACTCATTATTTCGACATTCATTTAAATCATTAATTATTTCATGGTTGTTATTGAAAGTCTTGTGCAAGCTTTTAACTAGGTGGCGTTCCTAAAATGTGTTGCAATTCTGTGCAATCGGCAGCAGGAACAACAATAAGTCAAGCAAATATTACAATCTTTCTATATAAATATATATAAATATATATATATACCGCCCTATCTTTCTCTGTATCTATCCTTAACCTTGCATTATATATATCTATATATATGTCTCTATATATTTGTATAAATCTTTGTCGGTTATCGTCATGGGCAGGGTTGGAAATCAAAACGGATCGGGAGGGCATACTTTTTGTTATGGACAGAAGGGGTCGTGCTACTGGGGAAGCTTTTGTTCAGTTCGAAAGCCAGGATGACACTGAGCAAGCCTTGGGCCGAAATCGGGAAAAAATTGGGCACAGGTGGGTCTCTTATACATCATATTTACAGCTACAAGCTACAACAGCCAAACATTCAACATTCAATGGTAAAGTGAACTTAAAAAAAACATCAACATACATTTAAATTGTTGCAAATATCTCAGCAACCAAGTAAATATCATATTAAAAAAGCTAACTTATATACAACATTCCTATTTCAGTAATCGATCAATTGATTAATTAAGCAACAATTTAATTGTGCATATATTATAGTACAGGCTATGGGTCTGGTTGGGTGCTTCAAGCAATTGAAATGCATATTAACCAAAGAAAACCTTTTGATAAGCTATATATAAATGCATTAACTTTAACCTATTTATATTCTTATCAAAAGTCTCAGAATTGACTCTTTATCTAACCAAGGATACACGTTAACTTTGGAGTTCTGTGTTATTAAACCATATAGCAAACGCTGCCGGTCATAGCATCCCTCTTTATTAGGATGTTTACAACTTTACCATCGCACCTAGTAATAATTGATGCTCTCATTCTCTGTTTTGCTCCTAGGTATATTGAAATATTCCGCAGCTCAATTGCTGAGATGAAGCGCGCCACGGGAGGAGGCGGTGGCGGTGGACGCCCGGGACCATATGATATACGTGATCGTGGCGCTAATCGTGGAGGTAACGATTTCGGCGGGCGCAATGGTGAGTAATCGAGAAGAATCATCAAACCTAAAAGATTAACAATCAATTTAAAACACAGACTGGGGAAACAACAGCAACTTTGGCGTGGGCGCTAACAATATGTTGGGATTTAATAATCTGCCCAGTTTAATGAACTCGGGTAATTTCGGCAATAACTCCGGCGGAGGAGGCGGCGGCGGTGGAAATGGTAGCGGAGGCGGCAACAATGGTAATTTTGGTCAAAACTCTGGTAATTTTGGCAATTTTGGCAATGATTTTGGCGATTTTAACAATTTCGGAAACAATCGCAACAACAACAATGGCAACAACTTCGGTAAGTGGCAATACCACCCGCTCTTAAGAGAAGTGAAACCAAGTACCTCCAATCAAGCAATTCCGTACGAATTTTATTGGCGGGTTCAAATATAGTCAAGCACTAGGGGCAGATGGTGCTACGGATGAAGCTCGGGTCAGAGTAACTCACTATCTATTTAATAATTTTCGACAATCATTTTGGCTTGATATTTAATTTAATCAATTGTCTCCTTGAAATTACAAATGGCTCTCATTTTTTCCAGATATGCCTGGAAACTTTGGCAACAATGGCGGTGGAGGAGGTGGCTTTGGCAATTTTGGAAACAACTCCGGCGGTGGAAATGGTGGATTTAACAATGGAGGTGGTTCCGGAGGCTTCAATAATGGAGGGAACAGCGGTGGTTTTAATAATGGTGGAACCTCTGGAGGCTTTAACAATGGAGGTAACGGAGGAGGCTTCGGAAACTTTGGCAACAACTCCGGCGGTGGAGGTTTTAGCAACAGTAGCTTTAATAATGGCGGAAGCAGCAGTGGCTTCAACAGCGGCGGAGGTGGTTTCAACAACGGAGGAGGCGGCTTTAACAATGGAGGCGGTAGTTTTAATAACGGAGGCGGTAATTTTGGGTCGGCGGGAGGAAATTTCGGTCCAATTGGTGGAGGTCGCAACAATGATGTTGAGTACTATACGATCCATATGCGAGGTCTACCCTATAACTCATTTGAAAACGATGTGTTCAAGGTGAGTAGAGATACATGGATGTGTTGATCAATCTTTAATTGCCTTGTTTTCCCATTTAAGTTCTTTGATCCTATTCGGCCTGCAAACGTGCGCATTAATTACAATAAGAAGGGACTGCACAGCGGCACAGCCGACGCCTATTTCGATACGCATGATGACTCGCAGTTGGCAATGAAGCGGCACCGCGAGCAAATGGGTTCCCGCTATATTGAGCTGTTCTATGATGGCAAGACTCGAGGCGGCGTAAACGTCGGAGGCGGTGGTGGAGGCAATAATGGTGGTAGTGGAGGAGGTGTTGGTGGAGGAGTAGGAGTAGGAGTCGGTGGCGGCAACAATGGAGGCGGCGGTGGAGGTTTTTCTCGTCGCATTTAAGCGCATCCTTCAGATTAATTCCTTACATATACATACGTTAATGTAAACGCAAGTATTTCATTAGTTTTTGGGCCACAATCACATCCGTCGAGCACACCTCACCCAACAAATTCGAGACATAGGTTGACAATGTCGCTAGTTTATAGGTTTAAACTTTCAAACGCATAAAAAAAGTATAACGCATAAATAAATACTTTATTTAATTTAAGCAAGAATGTATCTTTATAATCCCTATGGTTTACACCTGTACTTATGGTAATCGCAAATGTAGAGAACTCAGGGAATGGAAATTGTTAAAAAATACTTTCTGTACCGGTTTGGACCGATACGAAACCCGAAACCGAAAGGACAAAACCGAAATAGAACATTTTTCCGAAATACTCGATTCGGTACGAACCGGAACCGAAATTCGTTTCGTTTTCATTCCCTGAGAGAACTGCATTGACCAGGAAGAAGGTTATGATGAACACAGCGTCAATTTTCTTTACTTCAAATACAATCAAGAAATGACAAAAGTAAACACTTAACATTTATAATATACTTTAATAAGGAATAAATAAATATCAGAATGCGCTGAAAATAATTGCGTTGTTTTAGATTGCTGGACAAGATGAGCATGGGTTTATTTCCTACTCGAACTATTGTCAAATCAAATCAAACTTATGATTTACGAGAATGAAATTATTCTTAGACTCAATATGTAAGTATGTGATATCGCTGAATTAATATTTCACAGTATTCTCCCATAATTGAATCGACTAGAAACAAATGTGCTCGAAGCTTTTGCAGTCCACGACCGACTTCAAGCTGCAAGTATTTTCCGGACAATACTAATTACAGGGCTATACTATATAGACGTCTAGATCAGCAATAGATATACATACAATATTATAGACTTGGTCAACAGACGCCGTTGCACTTGCATTATTGTATTTGTTACTGTGTTGATCGCGCGCGCATTCCGCGAATGTAAATTTATTTTTTGTATTTTGTCGTAGTTAAGTTTATGGATAAATAAATGTGATGGAAGAGGTGAGGTGCTAGAATTTAATTTCGTTAAACGCCGCTCTGGAATTAACAGCGATCAAGTAATAACAATTGTTATGACTGCAAAAAGGTTTACCTAATGCACATTGTGTTAAATATTTGATATAAATATAGAACATTTGCTGTTACATTGCTTGCTCTTCAACAAAGTGCGAATTCAGATCGGTTGTTTTCCTTATTTGGGTCCAGCGAAGCGTAAAAATGTGCTAGCTTTATAACTGAATCGCAAGTATTTGAGAAGATAAAGGTGCATATTTTTCAGAAAAACACGTGACTAGTATTTTTTTATAATTTTGGTATTAGTGAAATAAAATTATTTTATAAGAAAATGTGTATTAATAAGAAAAATGCATTACTATTCAGTAAAATTGACTACATTTATTCAACCGGCATAATTTTCAAACGCTTCAAACTTATTTATAACTTTGATAAATGCTTGCAAATTGCTGTCCTCACCTATCCCATTATTTACAATTACATAAATAGCAAAATTCAATTGGGATTGTTTTATACTATGTGCATCCTATAGAGCAAGCATTTCTGTCAAAAGCCATTGACAGGCCTTACATTTCACTTTCCTTCAAGAACACATCGACAGGTTTGTATCTCTCTCTGGTACGACAGGTAGATAAGTTTTGGATGGCAATGATAATTCTTGCTAATTATGCCAATAAAATTTATACAACTAAACGAGTACATGCCCAAAATAGATAATGATGGTGTCATATTCCAGTATGTAGAGTCTTTTCCATAGTTCTGGGCAGGTCTAAGGCGTCTATAAATTTTGTATACTATACTTAAAGATCTGATTGTAAACTGATTCGTCGAGATTTATATTTACTCAAGCCCATGTGGGTATAATATACTATAGTACAATAAACTGGCGAATGCGTACTTTTGAAATTGGGTATTTAAGTTGTGTACGTATTAAATTGTCATATCTCAGGACTTTGTTTAAGATTTTTTTCAAGATATACCATTAGGCGCTCGCAAATAAGCAGAAATCTGTACACAAGTCAAAAATTATATCGTTCTAATCAGTTGCACATATTTGTCGAGCTATTTATTCACTTCTCAGTGAGAAAACAATGGAAAGAAGCAACCGCTGCCAAGCGTTGTGCTTTTGAATACCCTGCATATAGTAAAAAATAGTGAAAAGGGGTCTATAGCTTTGAGCAGGTGTATGTGATGCTAAGTTCACTTTGCGCCACAAGGCTTGGCACAGAGCCTCAGAAGTGCACTATGCTTCAAAATCAGCATCTCAGAAGCCATTTGCACCCCAATGTGAACCTAGCTTAATAGATAGATCCTGTGGTATATTTATTTTTTATGAGCATTAGCCATGAATACATTGGTGAATGCAAATGGGTGTCAACATATCTCTCACCGACTGAATACAGGGTATTTCGTAGTGCGCAAAGTTGACTTTCGTCTGATTGCGTCGGCGTGTGTGGAGTTTATTTATGAAAATGCTCGTAATTTATAAATCAAATCATTTTGTGTTTAATTTAGCAATTTTACTTAAATATGTGGAAGCACGACGTCTCATTTTGCAAAGGGCAGCCGTGTGCTCAAATCGAGCAACAGGTAAATCGCATTACTTTAATAAATTCCGTTCAACTTGTAGATTTTTTAAAATTTAAAATTTTCTAAAGCTGCCTAAACAAATTTTACCTAAAATTAATAAACACGATCATTTATCTGTAGGAATATTTAAAAAAAATTATATTTACATACATATACATACTATGTAAATTCATCTTCATTGAAACAATTTGCAAGGTGCTAATGAAATTCACGTACGATTATTATTTATTTATTGAGGCAGAAATTACAGTAAAGTTGTTGAATTCTTACGTAACAAGCGTGAATGTGTCATGATATAAAATATTTATTAATGTGATAAAATACTTACGAGCACATTTTGACTTTCATATTGAAATTGCGCTGAAAAAAATGAGGTAACGCGTATGGTAATTTATGGATAAATTAAATCTAACTGCGCATCATTAATACTGGTTACAAAAAAAACCCCCCAAAAGTCATATTAATAATTAAGTGGTCTACCATGCAAAACTCTTTGAACAAAATCCATTGAGGCACATTGATAAAATGTTAATTTTTGTGCCAGTCAGCATCTTTTATTTATAAGAACATTTAAATTCAATCGATGAACTGCTGCTTAAAATTAAATACAGCATTAGACGATAATGCAAATAGAAATTAGCACTAGTATATAGAGAAATTAGCTACGCACTCTGAAATCGAATAAAAAAGTCAAATCCGACTTCGATGCCAAAAGCTGGCGACAAAACTGTAAAATGCAAATCAGCTGATCGTAGTGAGCGAAAAGCTCCCGTATTGTAGATCGACGTCATCAATCGAAGCGGAACGAGCTGCTGGCGCTGACCGAAGGTGATAACCGGGTCCGGAGCTCCAAACACCTAACAACAGCGACGACGATGGCGACAGCAGTCAATGTCAGAACGCGAAGCGGCCGCGTTGACAACGGAGCTGCTCTAGAATCGCTTTCCAGTTCCCTGCCTTGTAGTTAATTCACATATTTGGAGTATATACTGTAATTAACGGGAAACGAGTCAATCAAAGCGTCAATCAAACGTTAATACTCAGATCAATCAAACCTAAACATTAGATCCGAACAACCGCAACAACAACTAGAAGTGTGAGTGACAACAGTGACAACAACAACAACACCAAAAAAACAACAACCAAATCAAAACACGCGCTCAGAATATGTGTGAGTGCACAGTGGAACAGGTGTCAGTCGCACCTGCCATCGGTCGAGTTGAAGCGTCGGCGTTGGGAAGGTGTTTCATTATTTGTAGCCGTGTTTTTGTTCTCTTTTGAATTTAGATGGTGTTTTTATTGTTATTTATTCAAATTTGTTTAAAATGTTTTTGTAGCTATTTTAAAGCTATTTAAATTTGAGTAATTTAATTAACGCAATTGCTGGGATGAAAAATAACTAAAATTGTAGTTACAAATGGAATGCCAATAAACATTAATATATGAACATTACTTGATGAAAATGTGAGCATGAACTTAAAGTACGTTCAAGTGTACATATTCATTCATTGCTTTGAGCAACTAAAACAAATATTTTACTCAGTTAATTTTTGTTTGCAATTGTATTTGTGAATTTTTTTTTAAAATAGGAATTTTATGCAGTCTTTGTTTCGAATCATTGTGTTTGTTTGTGCCAAGTAATTTGCTTTTTTATGTGCATACTCGCATCTGGAGTAGAAACTCAAAGTAAAAACTGGCTGTTCCATAACATTCTTATAACGCAGCTCTTAATTTTTAAAACCAAATGCTTAACATATAAGTGCACTTATTGTAAAGCTTACCCCTTAAAAATTAAGTTAAGAAGTGGCTAATAAAGCATTGAGAACTTTAAAAATGTATAATACTCTAAATAATATACTTCTTGAACAACCCCCCACATATCTGAGGGAAGTAAACTAAATTAGAACAGACGTTCTTAACAAATAGAACCAATCTTAATTTTCTGGAGTGACATACGTGAAGCGTGTAAGCTGTATAGTATATAGTTGTAGTACATAACAAGTATGTACTTATAATGGAATTGAAAATCAGCAATACAGCAGTCATTTCAAATGTATGTAAAGCTCATTGAAATTCTGCAGAGTACGTAAACAATAATTTCCATTTTGGGATGTGTTCAGAATAACTCTGACACACTTCTTTGCAGAAAAAAGCAGAATATAGTATAGCAATATATGTATGTAAGAACCACACATATAAGATATTAACTAAATTTAGTACCTTGTTTTACGGGAATAAGCTACAGAGAAATGAAACAGATAACGAATTTTAATTAGGGAGCGATTTAAAAACGATCATCAAAACATTTTGAGGGGCAATAAAAAATTAATGGACTCAAGAATTCAGAAAAAACAATAAGAATGCAAATATGTACATATGTAGAGATAATTTATATAAAATTGCAGCTTACTTGCTAAAATTATGTGGTGTCGAGTATATATTTATTTTTATTTAAACATTAATATGCATACATATGTATGTACATTGTACATATATAGTTTTATATAGTATATCTGAAGCAAAACAAAAGCGAATATAACACGAGTAAGCGGTTCATTATCAGGGCGTGGATGGTCTGAAAAACAAAAAACCCGCTAAAACTGCTTATGACTGGATTTTGTTGTAAACCTAATAAGATTTTTCATATGCAAATTTCTCGCTAGCAAAACTTCCTGATAAGTGAAAATACTAGTAAATATGTTAACTGTCGTCGGATAGTCGCAAAAATAATACGCCAGTTTCATATCTTACCGAATCGCCGCCATAATTCTGACAAAAGATTAAAATAAATTAATAAATCTTATAAGCTAAATGCGTCCCATGCACGAGCTAACTTTTTTTTGTAATAAAGACATAAATTTAAACGCATTAGAGCACATGTCTTTGTAGGGGTTTCTAGGTTACTCAGCTTTGGCATTACGATAAGAAATTCGGGAGTTAAAAGGCCTTCAAGCCTAAAAAAAATTATCAACTATAATTACGGAATTAAGCCGATCTGTTTTCGTAAGTGTTATACGATATATGTTGGAACAACAAGAAAACACTCGAAATGTTTTTTTCCCACATAAGTATGTAAACAATGTTGGGGTTTAAAAACTTGTGGATTTTGTTCAATACAGGAAATAGTAACAAATAATGATTTTTTATAATGGGGAAATACAATAATGTTGGATGATCATAATATCTTAATTTTTCAGCGATCAATTGAGATACAAATATAAAAGTTTACTATAAATGAGACTTCAAATTTATTTAATTCCTTCGACTCTCTGTTATCTGAATCTAACCAATTCAAACATCTTTAAATAATTCATAATGTTTATTAGTGTGCGAAAATAATGTTGTTACCACCCTCCGGACTTCCATCTTGATAGCTGTTGTTGTGTGGCTTGGCTTGTGGTTGGGGCTGTTCATGCATAATTTAATTAGCTTAGCTAATAAAGCAACTCATATACAGTTATTTATAACGGCTATATATTTCCTTTATTTCAGGAACCGCAATAAATAAATTTCCGCTGTGAGAACCAAATATTGAGCATACATAGTTAATTAGTTTCGAGATCGCCGTGGAAAACAGGTGCTAATTTTGGAGTATTTACAGTTAATCCAGAGCAATACTGTTGTCTGTACACATGCATACATACATGCATACATTTGTATGTAAATAGATAGAACAGATAATGAAACTGTGATACATTTGCGAATTTGTTGTCGATGTTGTTAATTAAGCCTTCACACGCTCAAGTGCGCCACTTGAAATTGTACACACGTCCACTCTTGCTCCACCCGCACCTCACTCCATTATCGGGCTGTGCAGCCGAAAGAGGCAACACATAAAAGAAGAGAAGGAAGACGAAGAGGAGGAAGAACAATAATAGTAGCAATCGCACATCGACAGAGTTATCACCGGTAGGAGTAGAACAGCAGAACAAGAAAGAGAGACAGAGACAGAGAGAGAGAGAGAGAGAGGGAGCTAGCAGCAGTTTTCCCAAGCATAATAAGAGAAGTTTCGCAGTCGCAGTCAACTTTGGACGCAGCAGCAACGATTGCTCAGCGCATATTTTGTTTTTGTGATAAACGTGACTGCGGCTGCGCTTGAACGTCAGTCTTCCTCACTCCCTCATTGCTCCAACTTCACCTATACTCTGACTTGAGTCTCTTTGGGATGGATGCGTCTGGTGGATTTTGAGAGTTACGTTGGCGTTGGCGTTGGCTTCGTTATCATCATCATCGTTGTGCTGCTGCTGGAAAGGAAGTCAGTCTTGTGACTTGGTGCAACAAAAGTGCAGCTAATTGAATTTAATGCACAAGCAAAAGGAATTTGATTTCATTTTTACATGTGACGCATATAAAGTATCTTACGGAGGCGAAAGCAACGCGGAAAAAGTGCAAGTGACAATCGAAGCAACCATAATCGCATAATAAGCGTGTCTTAAGTGAAAGACAAGCAAAATTATACTTAAATTGCAAAGCCAAACAAACAAAAATTAACACAAAATAAACAAAAAATACACATATATTAAAGAGCCATTTAATATTCAAGTCATCTACTTACTACATATTGTGATATTGCAACTTGTTAAACAAAATTCAACATGAAGATAAACAAAAATGGACGAGAATCTCTGCTCCTCGTGCCCTCGCCAAATCACACGTTTCCAGTGCGCACGTGCTCCAATGCGTCCTCCCTGCGCTTCAATATGGGTCACGATCACGACAATACCGATGATGCCGAGGAGGGTCTCGGATATACACACACACTGGTAAGTTAAATGTTCGAAATGTATCGGGAGTAACAGTAGTTACTAATGTAAACAGAAAGTCCTTTAGTTAGAGATGAAATGTAGAAAAAATATATATTTGTTGCCTCATTTATAGTACTATATAAAATAACATTTAAGCTCTACGGGTAATGATCAGTATATTTGGCGGGTTCAATGTTCTTTATATGCAGTATACAAATAATTACTTATTTGCAAGCTTATTTTGTATTTGATTTTTCGTTGTTTGTATTTTTCTTTTTTGTTACACCAAACCATATTTGTAAATCACACACTCTCGACTATCACATGACAGCCTGATCATACGTTTAATCACAGATTGTGCACATGATCAGGCCAGGCCCGCAGGCCAACCAGTTGGAACAAGACTTTATATGTAATATGCTCGTACTGCGACAGGTGTGGGCAGATCACAACTGCGTTTTTTGCGGTTTGACAGTCTGGTTTCGACTGCGTACATGTTGATAGGCTTATCTTCGTATTAATAACAACTCAATGCGCATTAATTTTATTCAAATTGATTTATTTGGATATACAAGGGAACCCCCTGACGATCCAAAACATATGTATTTTGGCTCAGTCTACACAGATCAGCGGAAGCTTGTGCTGATATTTGTTTCTGTTATTTTACTTCTTTAGACAAATTCCATTTACTAATGACCGGCAATACCAGTAAAGTTTTATACCGTGCCCCAAAACAATGGAAATTAATGGAATCGGAAAGTTCTTGGCATAACAATACTTTTCCCCAGGCAATTTCAATCAATACTCGATTTTCACTTGTGGTAATTCAGTTATCTGGCCAAAGGAATAATACACTTTTCCATACACTGTATTTGCCTATATTTCTCATCAGTAAAAGCAGTGAGCATCAGGCATCAAAATGTGGTGATTAAAATTTCCAGCTGAATGCCCTCGCAACCAGCTACATATTTAGTTGGAAACTGTAATTGAAAAATGTTACGAGGCCTCTAGGGGAATACAATTGCTTATTTTAAATCCCTAAATTTGCGTCATACAATAAAAATTATGAACTCAAATGCTTTTGTGCGCCGCTTTTGAAGTTACCTGACCTTTGACGCTTCTGTTTTTTGTTAATACTATAAGTGGGTCCCCAATTCATCTGTTTGCTTAAGAATTATTATTCGTGAGTGTTTTGCGTGTGATAAGAAACAATTAGCATGTGAGAGTCACCCCAAACCACACAATATTTATAATGCAAACATTTACGTATGGTCTTAACCCGTCTTTGATGAATCTCGAAGCTGCTCTACATTACAGTTCAAAGACATTTCAAGATGTTTTCACTGTCAGCTGAAGCAGATAATATACTCGTGGTAAGATAACTGACATATAAGTATCTTCATAAATCTACTCACATCTCGTGGTTAAGTCTTGTTTAATGTGATTGTAAAAATATGTTAAATTAAAGAATCGCAATAAAAATATAATTAAAATTAGACTTTAGCCTTTCCCATTTGTAGATTGATCGGTTCAGTTTATACATTTCGCACTTGGTTCAATTCACAAGTTTTTTTTTTAATCTTTTTCATTTATTTATTATACTTGCCGATTGATTTGCAAATGATTGATCGTTTTAAAGTAATGACTGCTGTATTATATTCATCAAATTTTAATATCCAAATTAGCCAAATTTTTTTTATGTTTAACTGAAAGCTTTAATAAATTAGGAAATGTCTTCAATGGGCTTCCAATTAGCAGTATTGCAATAAAACTAATGCCGTAGACAAATATTTTTATAATATTTGTTGTAAGCACAAATGATAACAGAAGCTCATTGGTCATTAGCTCAGGTAGAGTCAGAGCATTAATTGAAATACCCAAATTGGTATTCAATTGTTCGTTATGTATATTATATATTTTTTCTGACTCATTCTGATATCTTTTCTAATTGGGAATAAGCGCTTTTCAAAGTTGCCGACAAACAACAAGGGCTTTAATGAACTTCAAGTGTTATTTTGTTATTATTACGATCTGTTCGAAAAGCTGTTTAAATAAATTACGGCTGTTGGTAGTAAATATTATGGAAAAACATCCCATTTAACAACTTATTATTTTAAAGAGCAGTTTAGTAAATAATTGAACTCACTGGGCGTATGAGTAATTGGTTCAATAGATTCATCTTCTTAAAATCTGACAAAGTAAAAGTACTTGAAATGTAACAGGTTAGTATCGAATAGTCAAGAATATTTGACTAGCGGATTTCTGAGTAAGATTCCGTTTGTCTGTTATTAAAATTCAATCAAATTAGTAGCAGTATATTTTACCTATTTTGCGTTTAAGAGGGTATAAAAAACACACTCAAAACAAACACACAATATGAGATATGTAATTATCACCTGCTGTGCAGCTCTTAAATGTTTTCAGCACATACAAATTCATCTAAATACATATACAAATACTCGCTTATTTGCACCTGTATCAAAATATTCGAAGTGAAAGCCTTGTAAAAATTGTGGACATGCAAATAAACTGCAGTAACAAGGTTTTCAAGACTTAAAAGCCATTCATCGAGCAATCTAATTGAATAGAAGAAACTTGAGCTGAGAGAATTGATTATTGGCTTATCAAGAATAGAATTGATCCATCAATCAAAGGGGTTTCGCTATCGCCAATCACTTTGATTTAGTAGCGCCGATAGGCCAAAAATCCAATACGATTTGATTTCTGGCTTTCAATTGGGGCTCGATTCGTAGCACTCATTGATTATGAATGTTTATGGTTGGTTTATTGTTTAATACAATTAACAATGCGTTTTATTATGGGTCTTAAAAGTTGCCGACAGCTAAATATGTTTTGGTTCGTTTCGGATTCCAAACAGTTGGTCGGGCTGTAAAAATGAATTGTATCGCTTATTTGTTTAATTGCGTGTTATTTGCACTTACATAATTCCAAATTTATCTGTAGAATCTATGCAAATATTACATGTATACGGAATTTGCACAGCTATTTCATTGAATTTTAATTAATTTTCTTTCCTTTTCGCTCTGTTTGACTTCTCTGATGATGTTGTTTCACCCCTTAGACTTTTGCACAGGGCAACAGGTGTTGTTATTATTGTGGCTTTTATTCACGCCATTATCTTGTCCAGATTTCGGGGTGTTAAAGTTGCCGTGGGCTGTTTCAGGCCCTGGGACTAGTTGTTGATGCTGCAATCCTCAGTTGCCCTGGAATTCTTGCCAAGTTCGCGTTGTCTTGTCGCCAAATTGTTAATTCGTTTATAAGCTTAAAAGTCTTACACGTATACAAAGCGCTATGCTTAAACGAAATCGTAAGGTTTGTTGTTCTTTTTTTATGTTTTACAAATATTTCAAAATCAGGGCTTAAATTATTTTAAAGAAAAAAAACAACAACAGATATGTTTTTAACATACTCATTTACGCAACTACGGAGCGTATACGCAATATTTTCTAAACTTATATGGTGTATTTTGTTAAAATATAATTAGGTTCAAAAAGATTAAATATAAAAATTATTTTAATCTTCAAATTAAATTCAAAATTTAAGCGATAATTAGCTATGTATACCTGTATAATTAATTATGTGCTTCTTTTAAATATGGTACTCAGTATTTTGAAATTGTGGCGCATAAAAATATTCCGAATACTTTGGCTCTAATGCATACAACTTTAATAATGACATCCATACTGATAAATTTAAATAATATTTATAAATATTTATTTAAATGTTTAAAATTTAAATGGTTTGGCTGACTCGAGGTCGAAAGTTAGATAATTAGGTCGATATGACATGATTCTCTATTCATACAATTATGATTAACAATGTTTGTTTGACAAGAAATGTTGACAATTGTTAACAAATTATACTACAAATTTTACAACATCAACAATGCAACATAAGCCTTTACTAAATGAATAGCAAGATGCAAGTGGCTCGGTATACAGCTGTTTCAAAAGACGCCACTTCTCTATCATCAGTACCGTTTTTTGCTGACTATTCTAAGCAAATTTCTGCCGTATTTATGCCCTGTAACTCAAGAATTACCACTTGAGAATTTTAATATGGCACTGATTATTTTGAAAATGTCGTGTATAAAAATATTCCGAATACTTTGGCTCTAATGCATACAACTTTAATAATGACATCCATAATGGTAAATTTAAATACTATTTTTTTAGCATATTCTTTGGAAAATATTATTCTTTTCTAAATAAATAGTTAAGATCTTTAGCTTTCACTATGATTACAACCACGTTCTTCAAATGAAATGTCTTTCTATAGCTCCATTCTATTAGTTTAAAGAGAATAGCTCTTATGCCACTCTGATAGAGATCTCTAGACATGTTAAATGTATAAGTAATTACGTGCTTATCGTGGGTTCGCCTCTCAACATATGAATCAATCGAATTTGTCAGAAATGATCGGAAAACTACTACACATTACTGTTCAAGTTAATTCTCTTTGCAATTACTAATCAGTCAGTTTGGCAGAGTTGCTCTCTTAGTTGGTATTTCCGCTCTCTTAATTTAAGAAAAGCATTAGAAAAGTTCTCAATTGAAATTGAGTTAATTTTAAGCGAATAATAACATAAAGTCACTGCAGTAATCTATGTTATAACCTTCCGAGTACACCTACATACTATACATGCATGAATACATTAACCCGTAAAATGAGAAAATTTTGTTGTACACTTTTGTGTGTTTGATATAGGCCACAAGCTGATTTATTCGTGTAATAGAAATGGCAGGCTATTCAATTTTAAGCCGCTTAAACTAAATTTATAACGGTGCGACAATGTGCACAGACCGAAACTTAAGTACTGTAGGAAAATTAAATGAGTTCCCAGGGGTCTATGGTCAAATGTTCAGATTATATAATAGATGATTGTATATAATAAGAAAAATGTACCTTCTTCATCTCTTTCGTGATATCTACCTCCCTTTTTCTCCATACATATGTATGTATTAATATTATTTGTTTCTACAACTCTTTCTAGTAGTTTTACAACATACTAGTAGTTTTACAACATACCTCTTCCTTTTTAAAGGATGCCCTGAAAATTGTATCTTTAATTACTTAACTCAAATTGATAGCCTTCAAATTAACCTGAGTATATTAAACCCATTTAGGGTTAAGTATTTGGCCAAATGATATTTTTGCCGCCATTTGGACATTCGTCGAATGCTTAAATTGAGCAATTCAATCAAAGCGAAACTTTGCCCAGTTGTATCTGAGAAATGCCGCATAGACAATAACAAACATGTGACTCTGTGCCATGTGCATAATCCACCCACCTCCACACACAAACACGCAGACACACACACATCACACACACACACACACACACACACAGAAATCACTTGAAGAGATTAAAGTGAGATGATGTCGTCAAAAAGCAGGCTCAATTTGAGTTGCTTAAGTGACTAGGCACAGTGAGGCAAACAAAACGCAGTCACACTGTGCAATGTTAAATATATTAACTTTGGTAGCCAAATAGTACTTGACACACTGTGCACTGCGCTTGTTGTCAACCAGCAAGCATTTTCACTTTTGCTCTAGAACAAGCGGCAAATTATTAAATTTATGAAATTTTATTGATGTTTTACACACAAACTTTGACCGCTCGAGAGTTGATGGTTGTGCCTTCATACATATGAACGAATGTGTGTGTTTGTACAGGGGCAGATGCAAGTAATACTAAGTATCTAAGCACTTGAGACCGGGTCGCAGACTTATGTCTTGGTGTTGGTTTACTAAATGTTATAGAATCTTGAGCTTAAACGAGACAATATCGGTCTATGCATACGACAATTCGAGTGTGTCACATTTTCAGTTGAGTCTAAAACTTTGTGCGAGTCGCACGCAGAAAACTATCTCGCGGATTTAAGCAAATGCAGTTGACTTTACTAAGACGAAGGAAGAGCTCAATTAATTCAATTGCATAACTCAGAATTCAGATGCTCGACTTAGCTCACGTCTAGCCAAAAACCAAACACTGATTAGCCATGACAATAGCACAGGCACATTGTGTTTGATAGTTGGCAAGACAAAAAACAAATTCTGCGAGTACAAGTTTTCTAATACATATAAAAGTATTCGTATCGATATTGATCGGCTTTTGATCGCGTCGTGCTCTTTGAATTCCCCCTATAAAAACCACAATGGTGTACTTTGCTAGTCGCGATAATCGTGATCGCAATGGGAAAGCCAAACAACAAGTCGAACGGATCATACACGATGAAGAGTTTGGTGAAGAGAATGTCGAGCTGGTCGACTCCGAGTGGGCCGACTTTGAGAAGTTCATTCGACAGTTGCGCCAGAGACGCAGCAGCAACATATCAATGGAGGTGGAACTACGCCATGTCCAGCGACATCCAAAAGTTAAATCTCAAGCTTTCTACCCCTGCCCACCACCAACGGAAAATGGACCAGACTCTGACTCATCGGACGATGATGATCCATTTGGATATATCGACACACTTGTAAGCTAAATCCTGTACACAAATTAATACGTATACGAATATACCTATAACTGTAGAAGAGCATATATATACTATATTATATATTTATACATTTAACTACAATATTAGTCAGTTAGTTGTCTAAATAGAGCACTAAAAGCTATTGGTAATCTATTTTATTGATAAGATTTCTTTCCATATACATAGTGCAACTTATGTGACTTGGTAACGCGTTCAACGACAGCATTATCTTAATATCTAACATGAATGACCAATACATCGTAAATTCAATTACCAAATAAGTCTGGTTATTGATTAGCCATTTTATTGATATCATCAACTTTCTCATTAGGTGATTTTTATATTTTTGTTATCAGCGTTTATGAATAAAGCACATCATTATCATGAATTAATGAGAATTAGGAACTAGTTTTTAGGAATCTAGATTTCCCTAGTCATTTCAAAAAACAATTGTTTATACCATGTGGGGTTTGTTTGTTTGTTTAAATTTTAAAAATAGGCAGAAGGAGGCGTGACCGACCTCATGGCATAAGGTATATTCTTGATATTATTCTTCTTCTTGAAGAATATTCTTGATCAGCATCAAAAGCCGCGTCGATTTAGCCATGTCCTTTTGTCCGTCTATATGCCTGTCTGTCTGTCTGTATAAATAAAAGGATATCAGAGATGGCATATCCTAGAGACACATGCAGATCAAGTTTGTTTCCAATTTTGGATGACACGAAATTGATAAAAACGATATAACAAGAGCAATTTTAAAGCTACAGACTTGATACGAAGGATGATTAGAAGGAACTGGACCGATCTTTAACTTCATTTTTTGGCTGAGCCAAACATTGTACATATACATATATGTATATGTAGTGTATACGTGAGCAGGTCAACTTTGAATGCAAGTAAAAGTAATTGAACAGTGTACCTTACCTCCACAGGGTATTAAAAAATAATATGATTTTTCATAAAATTTCAAAACAAAAGTTTCAATTTGAAAATTAAAACTTGATTTTTAAAAGAACGCTTTTGAAGAATTTGAAATAATTGTAATATTTTTTGTATTTTATTTTTTTTATGCACAGTAATTTTATTATGGTTCTTTTACTAATTCTGCGTATTCTAATAACAGCATTAAAAATCACAACTCGTAAAAATATTTTTTGAATTTTGTTTAATATTATTTGTTAGGGCTAACATTAATACAAATTTCAACCATTTCATGTTTTATTCATCTTTTGCTCATGTTTTGTTTCTACAAAAGTGCCTTTAAAGGACAATCGGTCGACAATAAAAAAAAAAACATTTTTTGGTTCTAAAGGAATATCAATCAACCAGATTGTGTAATCTCTTATATTTTCTGGCCACAATAGGTAAATCCGACCACCATATCCGATAAGTAGCAGTCATAAGAACTGTAAGTTATCTTAAGTTTCTCACAAAATATTGTACGCGAAATTATCGTATAAGCCAAAGATGACGTTTGTTCTAAATTCAGAAACTAATAATTAAATTACAGAATAAGTCTGGAATGTAGTTATATTAGTCAATTATCTGAGCATATGAAAGTTGGATTTGATATTACAATTTAAAGCACAGAAGACAAACGCTCTCCTGTAAAATTTGGTTTTTGACACATACACATGATGATTTCCCGCAAAGGGGTCCATATATTCTTGATCAGCATCAGATGATGTGTTGATGTCGATATTGCCGTGTCCTCATGATGTAGGTTCTTCAATATCCAACTAAGATAAAGTTTGTTTCAGAAAAAGGTCATGATCCCCTACACTCACACAATTTGAAATTTCAAATTTACAAAGAAACCAAAGCTTGCCTCTTGAGTTTTTGTACAGTTCGTATAAGTGATGAAAATTTCATCTCAATCGGACAGTAAACTCAAAAGTTATTCAACAAGCATTAAGCAAAATCGGGTCAAAGTCTTAAGAAGAGATGCTGACGATACGTTTACAAAACTTGCGGATTTTGAGTTTTTGTGTGTATGTGTTTTTTATACAGGTTACAGGGTCTCCCACAGTACAGCATGCTGCACTGTAGCCTTTCCGAACTTTTATATTCTAGTTCCTTTTCCGAGTCAACGTAAAAGCAACAAGAAATAGTGTACAAATGTAAAAACGAGCAAAAAATTGTTTGCTATTTTTAATCCGATTATAATAAATAGTAGTATGGTGTTTATTATAAGTTAGGAAATAATTTCTCTGAAGAAGGTAGTAGGCTACAAACAAAAGGGTGACCAGGCTGACAAAAATATTTTTACTTTAAAAAAACGTTAGTGACAATTACTTAAGCCTTACGTTTTTGGACACAAGTAATTATTTCAATTAAAAGATGCTTTTGATCATATATTAGAATCAAGCTCGTAAAAGAATGAAATTGCGTTTTTTTAGCTATCAAAAAGTTTCGTTTATTTATTCGTTTTTAATTTATTGCAATTTAATGAATTTGAGATTTGTCTGAAATTTTGTTTAGCGTTTTTCTAATTGGGAAGAGCTCTGTAAGCTTTCAAAACACTTAAAAAGATTATTGCTTATATTGGCCAAATAGGCATTTGTTTGAAATACCGAACAGCTGGTTACCCTGGCCAATGCATACAATTGTTAGTCTAGGCGAAAGAGAATTTCAATAATTTTTCACACAAACGAAAAGCTCGACAGCGTCAGTTTTAGTTTAAAAAAGTTTTCGCAAAGATTAGAACGTTGTGTGAATGTCGGACAACTTTTCAGAAAATCAATAAACATCTAAAATCGTTACAAAATTATAACGGAAGTAAGAGTGTAAATGAAAATCTTGAAATACTACGGACTGTGATTTTTTTGTAGATAACTGCAAGTTTGCGAATTGAAAATAAGTCAAATAATTCGAAAATATTTGTGATAAAGGCCGTGCAGCCGTGTAGAAAGTTATAAATAAATTGCAATGATATTTACAACTGTTGTGCTGACGAGACGGGTCTCAAGGGCAGCGACATGTAATTACGTCTTGCAATGAGAAACACCAACAACAAGAACAACAACACGACCCAAAACTAAAAATAATTGGCAACAAAATGCGAAACAGAAATTCGGCCAAACAGCCGCAGGCATGTCAAAGGCCGTAATACGGATTTATGCGACTGACACGGAGCACGGATGCAGCGATAGATACAATACGATTATCTATCGAAGACAAACAAATCGAAACAATAAAGATTATATAGAAACAAATTCGAATCGAATTCGCATCATCTGTGTCAAATCGCTTGCTTAATGTTCAACAACAGTCGCACTCACCAGGATGAGTACATTCGCGAATACGCATTCGAGCCGGAGCTACTGATCAATCGCGCGGATTACCTGCGCGACGAGGAACGTTCCCATAAGATACCCTCTACCCCCGTTCGTCTTCGCTGGGATGAGGCCATTGCCAAACAGAAGCAACAACAGCAGAAACAGAATCAGAAACGCAAAGACAGCCCCGACAATTGCAACAAAGACGATGACAAGAATCAGATTGAATTCGAAATTGAGGCTTTCTACTATGTAAGCATATGTGACTAACAATAAGTATACCCCATTCCGAAATAGACCTTCGCCCAGACCTTTGAGTAATTAACCATGTTCTTGGCTTGTAGCATTTCCTTCTGGCTCTTAGTGGCAAATTTTCTTTCAATCATATTTACAATTCTTTGTTTTGAACGTGCCATGCTTTCTGTTGCATTTTCAATGTACTTTTCTCAGGGAACATTGAAAATGTTTTTTCAAATCAGATACAAGTATATATAGCAAGTTTTATTCAAATATTTATCAAAATTAATCACTTCTTTTTAGTATTGTTTATCAACTTCCGCATTGATAGATTTCTTTTAATTTCAATTAATAAAGATCTGTATATATACTTTTGTTTTGACAATTTTATATAGCACATATCTGCCTAATCATCGGTCGCTGTTTCTTTTTTTTATGCTTTTATTTCGTTGCCATGCTGTGGATTCTTGTCGCTTTTTGCACCTCGTAAAAATGTTTTGGGAATTTCCGTATATAAAAAACCGTTTCATGACGAAAATTCTCAGGCGTGAAAACTTTTGCTTGTTGGAATCATGTTTTTTTTTGTTCGCATTTTTCATATATTTTCTTTTTTGTTTTGTTATGTTTATTTAAAAAGACCAGTTTTTTATGTTATTTATAAAGAATATTGGACTTTTGGCTGCTGCCATGTGATCAACAAGTGAAAGCAAGGCATCAGTAAGTGTTTGGTATTCTTTGAGGATGGTGGACAAATTTTATTTATTTTTTATTTTTATGCTCAGTTTCTATATATAACGGAAGAGCTATAAAATCAATTAAAAAAGTGTAATAATTGCGTAATAAATGTAATAAATTCAGTATAATAAATTTTAATAAATAAATTCCTTTCCATTTATAGATGTATGGTCGTTACACAAAAGATCTAGGAGAATTTGCAAAAGATGAAGCCAGAAAACTCAAGCTACTTGAAAAGCGACGAAAGCAAGAAGATAAACAAAGGAATAAGGTAAAATTGAATAGTAATGTTAACAATGCATTGTGATAATCATGTGACACACTATTTTATTTATACACACACAAATTTATTCAATGCAAACTTAATGAGCAACATATACATATTTAAGGTAAAGAATTCAAATAAAATCCAAACGAAATTCACTTGACATCAAATGCTATTCATGTTCAATGGCAACAAATTATGCAGAGGTACTCGCATTCATACACTTGCTCGCCATTTTTGATTTGCAAATATTTGGCATAGATCCCAATCCCATTGTCAATAGCATTGTCTTTCTTTCTATGTCGTTCATAGACACTCTGCACTGTACATACACGTACATAAAAATACAAGTACGAGTATGTAATTTATAAGTAGCAAATGTTGAGAGAATTTTGAGATCTTTGTGAATTTTGAACGCATCGGTTTATAAAGCAGCAGTGCTGGGAAATATTTACAGGAACTGCTGGGCAAACGAGCGACGCGAATAAAAAAAGTCTCATCATGGATCTGGAGGCATACGTTGGCACGCCTAGGCGAGGATTGGGTGTTCCTCGCCCTCCTTGGCATCATAATGGCCCTGCTCTCTTTCATCATGGACAAAGGCATATCGATATGTACAAATGGTAAATTAATTCCGATTTTATAATCCTCTTAAGTGCATTGATATTTGTGTTTCTAACATCTTCTTCACATATACTATTCCAGCTCGTATTTGGCTCTATCGCGATCTTACCTCACAGCCCTTCATACAGTATATTGCTTGGGTCTCATTGCCGGTCTGTTTAATATTATTCTCAGCCGGTTTTGTACATCTCATTGCACCACAAAGTATAGGTAAGAGAATAAACAATATATTAAATCTGATAGTAGTACATTTTTGTAGTTTTTTTGATGTGTGTTCCTCTAACTAACCCTAAATTTATTGATTCCCCATTATATCGTATTGATATATACATATGTATATTGTATATTAACCGAGTGTAGTTTGTTGTAGTTTAAAAATCATTAGTATAGATGTTTTGGGTTTTCCAAAGCAAAAACAATTCCAGAACATGAAACTAAATTAATTTTTTTACTTACTTACTTACTTCGATGGTTGTTTAGGAACTAATTGATACCTTAATAAAGTTTAGATAGCTTAAAAAGATCTTTTAATGCAGTTTCAAATTAATACAAGTCTTAAACCTTACATGGTTAAAGTTAAAGGTTATAGTAATAAATTTTCATTTGATAATCCCAAACTTGATTGTACCACTGCACTCCGGCAGCTGCCCGCACCAAGCGCACTTGGCACCTCCAATATACAATATATATTCTAAGCCATTGTGTCTATATGTTATATACTCGTTTTTAACACACACAACAACAACAAAAACACAATTAAAGAAATTTAGTTATGTTAGTTACTAACCCAAAGCACTACGCGTATGCTCAATGCATCAATCTAAATAAGTACATACATACATATTGTATTACCTACCAACTATGTTTAGGTTCCGGTATACCTGAAATGAAGACCATACTGCGTGGGGTTGCACTGAAAGAGTATCTCACATTTAAGACATTAGTGGCCAAGGTAATTGGTTTAACGGCAACTCTGGGCAGCGGTATGCCATTAGGAAAGGAAGTAAGTATGAAAAATTGATGCCATATCAATAAATGGCATACACATACACACACAAAATCGCAATTTTGGAAAACTCTAAAACGAAAAATACATTACCATTATATTTCGTCTTTAGGGTCCTTTCGTACATATAGCAAGTATTGTAGCACAATTATTAAGTAAACTCGTCACATCATTCCAAGGCATCTATGAGAATGAGTCCCGCAACTCTGAAATGCTTGCGGCTGCCTGTGCCGTTGGTGTGGGCGCCTGTTTCGCAGCTCCCGTTGGTGGTGAGTACCTTGATCCGCATCCATTTGATAGCTTGCAAAGAGCAACAAATAGCCACAATCCTCTGCAGGCGTCCTCTTCAGCATTGAGGTCACCACCACGTACTTTGCGGTGCGCAATTACTGGCGTGGATTCTTTGCCGCCGTATGTGGAGCCACGGTCTTTCGATTGCTCGCCGTGTGGTTCCAAAATGCCGATACTGTACGTGCACTCTTCCTAACCAATTTCACCACCGAGTTCCCCTTCGATCCGCAGGAGTTGTTTGTTTTCGCTTTGATTGGGTAAGTTCTTGAAGAATTCCAATAGTTCAATTTTCAATAACTAAATATGTTTAAATTTAGGTTAATTTGTGGTCTGGGCGGTGCCACCTATGTGTGGGTACATCGTCGTTATGTACTCTTTATGCGCTCCAACAAGCGCATGAACAAATTTCTGCAGAAAAAGTGAGTATTTCTCAATTCGAATGTAAATTGTAAACAAAATTTAAATTATTGATCCTGAAAGATGTTTGCGAATGCAATTGCAAATGCCACTAGGTAACAGCCAGGATATATCTTTTAAGTCCCCTTTTATATATATGAAAAAAGAAAACCTTTGTAAACCTTTTTCTATGGTTAGGATTTTGTAATGTTTTTAAAGCTGTTTTTAGAGGTAATTATTTTTAAGTTATGTTATGCCTGCACCGATTTGAATATGCTTCACACCTTCTGCAAGCTCATTAATATTAATTATTAATTATTTGGACATAGTTTGAGAGATATATATTTTGAATTAAGAGAATTATTGCGTAGGATATATTTTCTCTTTTGGAGACCCATATGTATCCGAAAACTGAGTTAGGTTAGAGACTTAAAATCAATTTTCCTCCACATTTTAACAAAATTGTAATTATCATTTATAAACACTAATTGGAAATACTAAAACCGATATCCTTATTTTCATTGCAGCCGCTTTTTGTATCCTGGTTTTCTGGCGCTATTGGTCTCCAGCATTTCATTTCCATTGGGCACGGGTCAGTTTCTGGCAGGTGAACTCAGCACTCACGAGCAGGTGACACAGTTGTTTAGCAACTTTACCTGGTCCCGCGATGATTTGACTGTGGAACAGGCTGCTGTTGTTACTCACTGGATGACCAACTATACCAGCGTCTTTGGAAATCTTGTGTGCTATACGATATTTACAGTAAGTGTTAATGTTCTTTAGAGAATATCTCTCTGAAATTGAATATTTCGCTTGCAGTTCTTCTTTTCCATCATTGCGTCCACGATACCCGTGCCCTCGGGCATGTTTATCCCTGTCTTTAAGATTGGTGCCGCCTTTGGTCGCTTAGTGGGAGAATTTATGGCCTCTTGGTTTCCACATGGAGTGCGCTACGGCGGTCGGTTGTCACCCATCATGCCCGGCGGATACGCCGTTGTGGGAGCAGCTGCCTTCTCCGGCTCAGTTACGCATACTGTATCCGTGGCCGTAATTATTTTTGAGATGACGGGTCAAATAACGCACGTGGTTCCCGTGATGATAGCTGTATTGGTTGCAAATGCGGTGGCTGCACTGCTACAACCCTCGATCTACGACAGTATTATACTGATAAAAAAGTTGCCTTATCTGCCGGATCTACTGCCCTCAAGCTCCGGCATGTATAGCATATTTGTAGAGGACTTTATGGTGCGGGATGTTAAGTACATTTGGCATGGCATCTCCTATCAGAAACTTAAGGAGGTCTTAAAGATTAACAAGACACTTCGCTCGCTGCCTTTAGTGGACAGTCCGGAGAACATGATACTCTTAGGATCCGTGCAGCGCTACGAGCTGATCAAGATAATTGAGAAACACATAGGACGTGAGAAACGCATGGAGGTGGCACAAAAGTGGCAAAAGGAGGCCCAAGAGCGTGCCTTAGAGGAGGAAAAGAAGAAACAGGAAGCGGAACTAAAGCAGCGTCGTCCCTCACGCTTCGAGGTATTGCCTGCTCCAGACATATTAAGTCTACGTCAAATCGCTAATGACGAAATGCTTCCGCCCAAGAAGCGGGCAGAAACCATGCACAGCTCACTAACACCACGCAAATCCATACTCAAAAAGACAAACTCCTTCAATTTAAAGACCTACGCTCCTCCCTCGCCACACAGCCCCAACATTACGCCCTACACAACAATAACTGGCAACTCAGAGTTTCGCATACGCTCCGCCTTCGAGGCCATCTTTAAGAAGTCCACGACGCTGCAGGACGTTCAACCCGATCCAGAGATGGGTTCCATTTCACCTGTGGCAAGCGAAAGTGAGGTGCAAGTGCAGCGTGCACCTAGTGTGCCCAGTACACCTGGTATTTCCAAGAAGGTTCAGCTGGTAAGTGTTTAATTCTATCCTAATGTAATATGGTTTTTAGGGAATGGGGCAAAACTAACAACTAGTTGAGTTGATCTTCTCCTAGTGCTTTATTTGTTGGGCTTACTTTTAACATTTGCTTTCCAAGCAAGCACAAAACAATTGGAACTTTGTAACCGATCAGATCATGCTGGTAAGTAGATCATCCTAATCGCAAATCATATTCCACTTTCGTATTAATGAATCTTTCTATGCGATATAACACAAATCCCATTTCATATCTGCAAGCAAGTAAACCCAATTTCAACGCACGCGGAGACAAAAATACAAATGGTAAAATATCAATATAATCGTAGTATTTGTAGCTGATCCTCGAATTTAGTTTATGTTGCCAGAATTTAAGTGTAATCTTTGTTGCTTCCGCTTGCTTAAAATGATAAAAAATCAGGTGATCCTTTATTTGTTAAATATATCTGTGTCTATAAATTTAACGCTTTTGTAAATGCCGCCCGATAAGGATGACCAAGATGATACAATAACAGATAACACCGACTCGTATAAACCAAACAAATTGCTTCTCAACGAAACCAATACAGATACAAAACCTTGCATTAAATACAAAACAAATAAAGTTTCAGATATTAATAGACAGCCCCATTTTAATGAGCCTGCAGTTTTTGCCACCGTTAACGAGAATCACGTAGAAATACAGAAAAAGCCAAAGAAAATAAAATTCAGCAACGATGTGAAAGTTAAAGATTCGCCAAATCATAGCTATACGTTGGATAAGATTTGCGACAAGCAAACAGAGGCAGGTGAAATGGGTTATACGATAGAAGATGTCGATGATAAATTGAATAACGTTAACCCTGAAGAAAGTTTAGATGGGGTAAGTGAAATTCTCTATACACGTACATACATATTTACTCTCTGTTTTGTAATATAACACATACTAATCGTCCAAATATTTATAGAAGAAGAAAAATAACACAAACATATTCTATTCTTTCTTGTCCAAAACGTACCATGTTCTTGTAAATATATCCACATCCATATGCATCCTCCACACACAACCATTAAACAGAATACGACCATTAAAAAGACGAAATCGGTTCAATTGGTATGTATAAAAACTATTGAATCTTTCAATTTGTTAAATCAAAAGTAAATAAAAAATGGTAAATTTGAATAAATGTTATCTTTCATCTTTAGCCAAGGGAACGTGTTATTGACATGTCACCAGAGGATCAAAAGCAATGGGAGCTCGAGGAAATGCTTAAGCCTATCGATTTGGAAAAGGCACATATCCACATTGATCCCTCACCATTTCAGCTTGTCGAGCGCACCTCCATTCTCAAGGTGCACTCGTTGTTCTCCATGGTGGGCATAAATCATGCCTATGTAACGAAAATAGGCAGACTTGTCGGTGTGGTGGGACTCAAAGAGGTTAGTTTATTTGTAATTTTACCTTGTCTCTTTACTAACGACTATCTTTTTATCATCTACAGTTGCGTAAGGCTATTGAGGACATCAACAGCAATAATTTTGTGGCCCATCCACGTGACGATGAGATCGATGGTGATACAAAGCCCGCTGTCGAGAAACCCCTTCTCTCACCCAATGCTAGTGACAAGGCCGTGGATATGACAATCACTTCTATGGACTCGGCGCTGTCAAATTCGGACAATTGTTCCGATATAGAAATGGAGAACATCAAGTCGCTAAACACGCCGGAAGTTTCGCATCCTACAGAAACAATAACAACAACAGACACAAATAACACTAACACACAGAACATAAACAAAAGTGTTTAAAATAGGCTCCAATCTTAAGTATATATCGACTCTTTAGCTTCGACAAAAATTGTATCTGTAAAGATCAGTTAAAACTAATCTAAGTTATGTCATAATTTAATTAGAATATCAAGTTGTTATGTATTTATATATCTCTTTAGTGCATAAAGTCAAAGATATCGTGATCTATATTTAAGTTGAAATCAATGCGAAATAAAAGTTTAACAATTATTCATTGCCATATTTCCCATTCAATCGGCTCATTCATATACTTGAACTTTGCTCTAATCTACTGATTAACTCTCGTTTATACAATGAATGAACATAAAATCTAACTTTTTTTATTGCTGGTTGAACTTTTTGGAGCACTTGTCAATATTTTTTATTCATCAATGAGTTAAAAATAATATGTCAATCGACTTTCTAGACCAATCAATCAATTTCAAGTAAAGAAATTGCCATCGAAATTTTAGCTCAAATTATTCGAGTGCAATAAAATATTTTAAATCATATAAATTAACTTATGGCCCACTTGTAGAACGAGCTAATGTTGATTGTGAGAGCGAATACTTTGAGTCATAGTTGTACGAAAATTACAAACTAAGCAACCTTAATCTAAGGTCTACAGTTGATATCAGAATATTGCTGATTTATAAATCATATTTTTTGAAAAGTTCTAAAAATCAATCTTTTATTAAAAAAACAAAAGCAATAATGGGTTTGGGGCGTCGCTGTAAATTCTTTGAACGCAAGACTTGGAACAAAATTTGTAGTGGAAAGTACCCACTTGATATTCATCTTAGATTTTACAATCCATTGGTAATGGTGGGGGACAAATATGTTATATTTCAAGGAGATTCTGACCAGTTCCTAGTATCTATGGGAGACAGTCCAATTTTAGGACATGAAAAAGTGGAACTCTCTAATAAAGGACAATTTGCAGTGCCAGGTTCTAACACGATCGTTGAACAAATATCTGCCATAACATGTCTGCCATACAAATTTCGCTTTACGAAAGAAATTGTCGAAGAATGTACGGGAAAATATGGAATTACGGCCAGACAAACAATACTTAGCTATCCGCAGTATGACGAAATGGTGGATAGACTGTTGCATCAAAGAAACTTAACTCGTTTCTACGATACTACAAGTTGTGCCCATTTCCTTGGTGACTCGATCTCTTGGCCTATGATTGCAATCGGCGTTATACTGCTTCTACTTATGTTTACTTATAGGTCGTGATAAAATAATGAATATTATTCTGCAATAACACATGTGCATACTGTATACAAGGACAAAATTTAAATGATTTAAAAATAAATCTGCAATAACATGTTAAAGAGTGTGAGTTTAATTTTGAAATGAAAATGTAATTGCCATGAGAAAATTATAATCAAATCTCTTGAATTCTAAAGTAACTCTAAAGCAATTTCTGGTATTCCTTAAAAAAAGCATCCAATGCTTGATTACAATTAAAATTTATTGACCTAAATGAAATTTAATTTTAAATTCTACACAAAGGCATGAAATATCTTTTAAATGCATTTAATAACTTTAGAAAATATAGCCATAATAAGTAAACCCTTTTGTAAAAACTTGAAAAATATCATAGCCGTTGCTTTTCTGCCCTCGACCAGGTTTTCAAAGTAATATTAAATAAACAGGTAAGTTCAATACGTCTTCATATTAAATCGGTGATTAAGAACCTACCGAAATGTTTGTGTTCCTCAAAAATGTCAAAGATTTGATTTTCCGGTATATAATTTTCAACGCTCTCAAAAGTAGGCAACATATACTTAGCCCTTCCTCTACCTTTTCTTAAAATTTTCAATTTAATTTACTGGCTTTCTGTTACCTTTGCGGCAACCACAAAGAGAGAAACCAATCAAGAGAAACCAAACAAAATAGTAATGATAATTAGCTTTCAATGAAGATAATCAAGGCTTATAAGTTATAACAGAAGGAAACTACTTATACAAAAATATGGAATTAGGAATTCAAAATTTAACTAAAGAATTCTAAATAATGTATCGCATAGCTTCCGTAGGGCCGATAGCCATTTGCTATATTCTTTTCTTATTAAAAAATCTTAAGCAAACTCATAGGTTGTGCGGTTGTATGCTTTTATAAAAGCTGATGAAATTTTGTAAAAATCTGACTACCTAATCTATTCTATGTTTTTCCAGTTAATTTAATTTTGCTTCTGCAATGTAACAATTTTAACAGATCGATGCTTTTGTGAATATTGGCTATGTTTGATGTCCTATAAGTAACTCCAAATGTATAGATGCTAGGCTGGCGATATAAATAGATATTTTTGTAAACTTTTGCAAATATGAGTGCAGAAATTATTGTTGGTATGTGCTATCTAAGCCAAAGGTAATGTAGATTCCGATTTAAATATAAATCGAGCTGAGGTCAAATTTAAATATTTTAGAGACTTAGATCATGATAATAATTGTCAATACTATGGCATTTTTAAGTTGTTAATCGTTAAGTGAATCGTCTAATGGATTTTGTAATTGACGATGTTCTCTCTGGTTAGGTTATTAGTCTGGTCCGGCGGAGCACTGTCGAAAAGTTCATCTCGTTTTTCAAATCTTAAGTATGACGTATTTGATCCATCCTATGCAGTATTTACTCAATACCATCTTAAGATCTAGGGTCGTGGAATTGTTGCCTTAAATGTGGAAGCTAAATTGTTAAAAGGACCCTTCAATAATGCAAAATTATGTAAAAAAAAAAAACATGATATTTTACTGACAACATTTGGAAAGTACAAATTTATGTAAATATGTTGCGAGAAGATTTTTGAAAAACTTGTACACTTGAAGAACAATATATGCAATTAAGAATCTTTATGTTTTGGTATATATTTTTTAAATTATTTTCTAAATATTAATATTCTAAATATTAACGAAACTAAATTACTATGAAGCCAAGTACAATAAAGAAAGTAATAATTGTTGTTTTGATCATCAATGATGTTACCTGATTTCTATCTTTTATGAGGGAACGGAAACAACAGTGATGGAACAAAATTATAGGTAACAGAGACAATGTGAGGGAAATATGTTAAAGTATTATGTATAACATAAATGTTTATATAAGTCATAATGATCAATATCCGCGAAAAATTTCCAATTATAATTTATTTGATATAAATCAGGTTTTGATCTTTATTTTGATTTGATTAATAAATGGCAAAACAAAATAGTTTAATTTTTAAGACTTACGTTTATTTTTTATTTTATCATCAAAAGTTAAAAATACGAATTTTATTATTTTAATTTTAAAAATTACGGAATAATACTAAGTCTTAATTTATTTTAATTTAAAAGCTGAAACTTAAGGCTGAATTATTGTTTGGTAATTCTGGTTACCAAACGGTGAGGACTCGGCAAAGTATTTTATATTATTTAGGTTGAAACAACATTTGAAATTCAACTTAAAGTAGCTATAAAGGCAAATTGAGTTATACAGAACCTGTAAAAGTAAACCAAACTTAGTTATGAGCAGCTGTAGAACAAGCTTGAACATAACAGTGGATACAGTGGATAAAGCACGTTAACAGCAAATTAACCCTTATGCATGCTTACGACTAACAGCTAACATGCTGTTAAATTATTAAAAATAATTTGTTGTTATCAATAGGTTGCACATTGAATACTTTATTTGGTTAAAAATTTAATTTAATTTTCAATCGACTATTTAAGAACATATATCAGAACTAGTTTAGATTTACCTAAATAAAACTTCACTGCTCTAAAGGTCAATCTGCAGGCTTAAAATAGCCCTCAGATAAATAATATTTTATAACATTTCACAAACATTGTAGCGAATTAGCGGAAAAAGAGAACAACAATGACAACAGCGGTTAGTAGGCTTATTGGCCAGTTGACTCTCACGTTTACAGCCTGCTTTTAAATCGACTGCGAAATCAGCCGCTACCGCAGCCGCAGTCGATGCCTGAGGGCAACAGCTGCGGCAACTCCATCACATTTATTGGCGTAGATTGATAAACCCATTTTGGCAGCGGTGCTGCTCGGATGTCTCCCGCTAGTAAATCTTGAATTGTCAAAGTTTAAAAAGTGCAAGTGTTAACTTAACTCAAAAAAATCTTAAGCATTATTAAATCAAAAGTGAATATCGAAAGTATATTAATTAAATTAGTTACCTTTTTGCATAATGAAACGCCATAGTAATGCCGAGGACTCGGAGCCAATTGTATCAACGTCGCGGCAGGCCGCACCCAGAATACAATCGGCTGAAACTTTATCAAATGCGCGACAGGAGCAGGACAAAAGCGAATTAGCTGGCGAGGATCAGGAGGATTTGGGTTATACACACACACTGGTGAGATATAAGTAAAATCAAGTAAATCGCACTGCAGAGAAAACTAGTTTAAGAATATTAAGCAATAGCTTAAATATATGGATAATCTTTGCAAACAGTAGCTAAATATTATAGGGACCAGTATCGTAATTCAAAATACAAAATGTTGAAATTATTAAGTAAGGTACAGTGGAAAAAGTAGTGATGCATCTCAGAAAAAAGTAATTCCTTCTACCTTTCTTAAATATCCTTGTAGCCTAAAACTCAGTATGTCAGCGTGACAAAAAGAAAATCTCCACTTAGCACAGACACAAACCATATTTAAGCTTTCATTCAACGAAAAAAGCTCAATTTGCTGATAAAAACAAAATGAAAAAAAGTTTAAACGGTTAATGTTGGAAATTTGATAATAAAATTAAAATGTATTACAATTTATAATCAAATATCAATTACACATACAATTATGTATACTGAAGGGAAATATATATATTTATATATACATATATATTTATGAGCTTACGATATTAATATTAGTTGACAAATAAGTAGATGGTGATAATTTGTCAATTATCTAGTCTAATATTTGATACCATAATGACAAAAGTCCGGACCAGCATCAGGTCTTGGTTTGAATTGAAATTGTTTGCCTTACATTTTAGTTATGCAAATATTTTTTTGCTTTGATTAATGTCACAACTCAGTTGACGCCTTTTTTATATATTTGTATCTTTTGTTGTTTTTGTTGCTGGGAATTTTTTGAACTTTTTTTGCGATTATTTTCCGGGGAGCTACGTTAATTGAGCCTAATTAGCATCGCTTAAAGTGTTTAATTCGCTGCGCATGTGAAAAAAAAATGTGACTCTTTTATTTACATTTCTTTTATTTTTGTTACGAGTTCAAGTTCTACATACAGTTTGATACTGATACCTGTACATATGTAGTCGTGTGGCTTAAGCCAAGTCGGGAGACATGACACGAATTGAACGACTATCTAAATATGTTAATTTTTTTTGCACATCTGTTGCAGACATGTGACATTTGTATGTTTTTGTCTGTCTGTCAATTTGTCCTTCCGTCTTAAGAACGATGTATGACTAATGCCTTGAATTTAATATTCTTTAAATCTATTCTCAGATGTATGGTCGATACTCGAGGGATCTTCAGCAATTTGCAGGCGACGAAGCCCGAAGACTGCGCAAACTCGCCAAACTGCGCAAACAGGAGGACAAACTTAGAAGCCAGGTTAGACATTCAAACGAAATAGACTCACTTAATTTCCATCTAACATACAGCTTATCATATTTAGTTACTTGAACTGGAGAATAATGAACCCACGCGACTGCAGAGTATCTCTTCATGGGCTTGGCATCATGTCGCCGATCGTTTGGGGAAGGATTGGATCTTTCTCACAATTTGCGGCATTATAATGGCTCTGATCTCCTTCGGCATGGATGAAGGCATACGCTTGCTGATTTCAGGTTAGTCTTTAGAACACTTGAAAACATTTATTATGCGTGATTTCTAAACATGTTTGTTTCAGTTCGATTCTGGTTCTATAAAGACATCACTGCAGATCCGTTTGTACAGTATTTCACTTGGGTCCTTCTACCCGTTTGCATGGTAGTATTTACAGCATTCTTTGTACATCATATTTCGCCCCAAGCTGCAGGTAAAGAGTTTTTACAAGTATTCTGGGCCTACGAAAAGGTCAAGCTATGTAAAATATAGATATATGTATGCAAAATCAGGGGTCCAGCGGTTCCAGCTACATAATCTTTCCTTCTTACTCTTCTAGGTTCTGGAATACCCGAAATGAAAACAATTCTGCGGGGCGTTACACTAAAGAACTATCTAACTTTTAAGACATTAGTCGCCAAGGTGCTTGGCTTAACATTCATTTTAGGCAGTGGTATGCCATTGGGCAAGGAAGTGAGTACAAAAAATTAGTTTTTACGTGTATTTCGCAACTTCTAAATGTTTGTCTTTGATAGGGTCCCTATGTGCATATAGCTAGTATTGTGGCGAATCTTTTAAGCAAGATGGCGGCTCCATTCCGTAGTATCTATCAGAATGAATCCCGTAATACTGAAATGTTAGCAGCCGCCTGTGCCTTGGGTTTGGGCACCTGCTTCGCCGCTCCCATTGGAGGTAAGAATGATGGAGATTGATAAGTAAAGGATCAATTGATATGTTTACTTTTCTATTTCTCAGCTGTTCTATTCAGTATTGAAGTGACCACAACGTATTTCGCGGTTCGGAATTACTGGCGCGGATTCTTTGGTTGTGTGGTTGGTGCATCGGCGGTGCGACTTATAGCAGTGTGGTTCCAGGGTGCCGATACAGTACACGCTGTGTACCCTACCAATATCGCAACAGAATTTCCATTCGATTCCAGGGAACTCGTATTCTTTGCTTTAACAGGGTAAATCTTCAAATTATATCAAGATTCTATTCCTATGGACTTACATGTCCTTTATGTTTTCAGTGCTCTCTGTGGTATGCTTGGCGCATCCTTTGTTTGGATCCATCGTCACTATGTGCTCTTTATACGCTCCAGCAAGACTCTGAATAAATTCCTTCAGAAAAAGTGAGTATTCAGAACGCCCTATAAAGGGTGCACGAATTATGGGTTCCTATAAAGTTTTATTTACTTTTATGTTGAGTCATTGCCATTTTATTCTCATTTGGTTTTCATTCATTCTAAATAAAATAAAATCATATAATTCTTAACCCAGAAAGAGAGACTGACTATGAGATACCCGTTAGTTTATGTATATACAAATAGTTGAACTGGTATCAACCACATCTGGCAGCACATATGGTTCATATCGTTTGGCGTCGAATTTGTTTTTATCAATATTGTGTTTCAATTAAAGATGATACACAAATGTTATCAAATTTGACAGTATTCTTAAGGATTTCATAATTTCAAAACTCAATAAAAGTAAGATCTCGACAACAAAAATGTTGAAAATTAAATATTTAAAAATTGTTTTCCAAAATTTAAAGTTCCGTATAAAAATTAATTCAGCTCTGACAAATTTATGCATTTTCGAATTTAGACTGCATACATTTCTGTAGAGTCGGTTTTGCTGACTTTCGTTTTTTTATGGTTTCTATATTTAAATATATCAACTAACTAATTAAATGGTTTCACAGTCTTCTTTTATATCCTGGTATTCTGGCGCTGATTATATCTACAATCACCTTCCCATTGGGCACTGGACAGTTTATTGGTGGCGATCTAGAAACAGAGAAACAGTTGACACATCTCTTTAGTAATTTTACCTGGACCAGCACCGATCTGAATACGGAACAGACCGAAATTGTTTCGCACTGGACAACTAAATATAGCAGCGTCTTTGGAAATCTTATTTGCTATACCCTGTTCCATGTAAATTGCCCATGATCTTACCTGGTTAGCACCCTAATCACACTATATTTTTCAATTTAGTTCTTCTTCTCAATTATTGGCTCCACAATGGCCGTACCACACGGCATGTTCATTCCTGCCCTTAAAATTGGTAGTGGTTTTGGCCGCTTGGTGGGTGAATTCGTTGCCTGGACGTTTCCTCTGGGTGTGCGTTACGGGGATTGTATGTCACCCATAATGCCGGCTGCATATGCTATTGTAGGTGCCGCTGCTTTCTCCGGATCGGTGACCCACTCCATTTCTGTTGCAGTTGTGGTCTTTGAAATCACGGGGCAAATAGCTTTCGTGGTGCCCGTCCTGGTGGCCGTGTTGGTGGCCAATGCAGTTTCTTCACTTCTACAGCCTTCCATGTATGAGAGTGTTATCCAGATAAAGAAGTTGCCCTATCTGCCTGATCTTCTATACACGAACTCGGGGTTATACAAGAAATGTGTTGAGGACTTTATGGTGCGGGATGTGAAACACATTTGGCAGGGAATCTCCTACCAAAAACTCAAGGAGGTTTTGAGGAAGAACAAGAAGCTACGCTCACTACCGTTGGTAGAGAGCCCAGAGAACCTGATACTCTTGGGATCTGTGCAACGTCAGGAGTTGGTAAAATTAATTGAGCAGCAAATTGGACGTGAGAAGCGTATGAAGATGGCAGTAAGATGGCGTGAGGAGGAGTTGAAAGAGCAAGAGGCTGGTCGACGTCCTTCCCGATTTGAGGTTATTCCTGCACAAGAAGCTCTCAGCCTGCGGCATATGGCAAGTGAGGAGATGCTTCCCTCAGAGCGGCGAGCTGAAGTTTTGGAGCAGCACAAGTCCATTTTAAAGAAGAGTTCTCTCAGCCTAAGGGAGCAGTCAACCGATTCTCTGAACAGCTCCAATAACCATTCCGGGTGGTGTCTGCGTTCGGAGTTCCAGAATGTTTTCAAGAAATCATCGGACCCTCAGCTTGATCTAGAATCGGGATCCAATGAAGACCTGCCAGCATCAACAAGTGTTTCAAAAAGGGTTCATTTGGTAAATGTTGTCATGGGACTATGATGTGCATACATTTTTGACATATTTCACACTTTCAGTGCGGCGATCGTGTTGTTGATATGTCTCCCGAGGGGAAGAAGCAATGGGAAATCGATCAATTGGCGAAACCAATTGACTTTAAGGCAGCAACATGTTGCATTGACCCCTCACCCTTTCAACTGGTCGAACGCACCTCTCTATTAAGAGTGCACTCCATGTTCTCCATGATGGGTGTCAATCATGCATATGTGACCAGGATCGGCCGCCTTGTGGGTGTTGTAAGCCTGAAAGAGGTGAGTTAGTTATATATGTATATTTCATCTACAGTTTACATTTATATTTAACTATTAAAATCCCTTGTTTAATAGCTACGTCAAGCCATAGAAGACATTAACAATCAGAGCTTTGATAGTTCATCCCAACAACAACCTCCTGATGTGAAGCCATTACTGGCAGCCAGTTCCAGTGATGAGGGTGTAAATAGCACCATCACTTCCGTCAACTCAATGACATCAGGTCTTATTATAGCCCAAGGGAACATTGCAGCTGCCCGCGATGCTCACACAAATGTCATCATTGACCAAACTGAGGAGCACATAAAAACAAAATAGGTATACAATTAATTAAAGCGACCACCAGTAATGCACTAATTTTTCTTGGTTGCTTTGAATATTACGGAGCAGGACTCAATCAAAATTTGTCTAGAGTACAGTACAATTAAAACATCTATAGAAATGTTAAATATTTTACTAATAAATTCACAAAGTTGACAATATCTGTATTTATTACGTCAAGTGGGTATGAAGATGAAATTAAAAAAATGCAGTAAGCTATAGTGGAGCAAGCTCGACAATGGGAGACCCTGTAATTATAGGAAAGAGCAAAAAGTGGTGAAAAGCAAACCAATATTCTGAAAGTTCCACTTAAAAAAATTTTTGAGTGCAACGCGAGATTGTTCTACAATGTTGCGAAAATAGATCAATAGATCTCAATAGATGGCGCCACTACGAAGGTATCAGTTGATAAGCACAGAGGTCGTTAGCGTCTCTTCTTCTTTCTTTTGCCCGAATCTTTGTTAGTTTAATAACTTCCACGTTAGATGTTCTAAAAAGTGACAGACTGCCAGTCGGACATGGCTATATCGACTCGGTTGTTGATGCTGATCAAGAATACATATACTTTATGGGGTCTGCCACGCCTCCTTCTGCCTGTTACGCACTTTTTTTTTGGACAAACTTAATAGACCCATTTGAACTTTTTCAAAGTACTCGGTCTAAAAAAAGCTATAGTGGAGCAAGCTCGACAATGGGAGACCCTGTAATTATGGGAAAGAGCAAAAAGTGGTGAAAAGCCAACCCATATTCTGAAAGTCCCACTTAAAAAAATTTTGAGTGCAACGCGAGATTGTTCTACAATGTTGCGAAAATAGATCAATAGATCTCAATAGATGGCGCCACTACGAAGATATCAGTTGATAAGCACAGAGGTCGTTAGCGTCTCTTCTTCTTCTTTTGCCCGAATCTTTGTTAGTTTAATAACTTCCGCGTTAGATGTTCTAAAAGTGACAGACAGACAGACGGACATGGCTATATCGTCTCGGCTGTTGATGCTGATCAAAAATATATATACTTTATGAGGTCTGCCACGCCTTCTTCTGCCTGTTGCGCACATTCTTTTTCGCATAAACTTAATAGACCCATTTTTACTCTTTTAAAGTACAGGGACTAAGAAAAATACTACTGTCAGTGGTGCAAATGCGGTGGAAAGTTGTTGCATGCAACTTTTATTTTATCCCAATAGTTTAAAATTAATTTTGATGTCCAAGCCATATTGGAATATTCGGATAGTCGAAACAAACTTTATAGATTGTCGTCCACCCTAAAAATTTACAGATTTTTGATAACTCAAATACCAACGCGGCTTTTAAAATCTTTGACTAATAATTAAATTTTAAAATCGCATCATAAACGCATGTACTCTTCAAATTATAGGGATTTTAAAGATTAGTTAAATTAAAAGTCGAGTGTTTTAACATTTTGTATATTTTGCATTTTTATTGACTTTTCTCGTTTTTATGTATAAAACAATATCTCATCATTCATTTTATGTTTGGTTTATCTTTTCGCATCATTTCGATTGTTTAGTGTTCGATTTTTATTAATTTTGCTGTGGCTGACAATTTAAAATTTTCTCATACAAACATATTTGTTAGATTAAGTGAAACAGTTTTTGCATTCGTTACAAGTCTTACACAACGCTCTCAAACTCTCGTTGGCTGTTCACTCTCTCTCTCTCTCTCTTTCTATCTTTTTCCAAGTTAAACAGCTCTTTTTTCTATAAATTTTAACGGGTTACTCGTAATTTTTAACGGACATTTGCAAAAAACTAAAGTTTACTCTTAGTTTATATAAGTATATATATGTGTACATATATATATGTATGTATGATTTGCATTTCATGTGTGTACGTGTGTGTGTGTGTGGTGTACTGTGGAGTGTGTAGTATACGAATCTTTTTAGAGCGCTGCTTTATTAACATGTCCTCTCAATCTCGCTCCTTCTCTTTCTCTCTCTCTCTTTCTCTCTCTCTCTGTCTCTCTTAGTTCACATCTTATAAATGTTGTTTTTTGTTTCGTTGCGAAACATTTCTCACAGTTTTACAAATGAAAACAAGAGCGTTCCTTAGTTTTGCCATTATATCATCGAGTTCCTGTTTACAATGCAAACAAAATTATTGTTTTGTTGTAGGAATACATATTTGTATAAATTAAATTTAAATTATCTGGGTCTCGCACTTGAATCTTGTGTGTCTGTGGATGCTTACATTTGTTAAAATTTAAATATTATTAGGTTCTTTCTGTATTCTCTTATGTATTCTATGCATAGCAATAGTTTCTCTTTTCTTTATGTGGAAGTATTTAAATTGTTTTTAGTTTAGATTTTTTTTTGTTTTTTGAGTTATTTTTTTGTTTTTTTTTTGTTACAGTTTTGTTTGTTGGAAAAATAGAAGTATGTTTTTATGTACGTATTTATGTATACGATTTGTTGAGGCGCAAAGCATTCTGACATTTGATTTTGTGGGGCGTAAACAATCAATTAAAAACAAATACATAATAATTATGAAACAAATTTCGATAGACTCTTCGTTCTGTTACTAAAACTACGTTACATTGTAGTCTGTTTTATTGTTATTAATGTTATGTAGTTGTTGTAACTTGTTGTGGTTGCGTTTGTTGTTGTGGTTGTTGTTGTTAATGGCACAGCGTCAGTTGATAGTTTTCTTCAGGTGCAGTTTACATTTACATTTTATATCACAATTTTCATCCGTTATTATTATTATAGTAATCATTATTTTTATTTTGTTACTAACTCATTCTCTTTTCATTTAATTTTCATGTATTTACGCCCAGCAAAAGATTTGTTGAGCAACGTTTAATGTCAAGAATTCTCTCTGCTTATTAAGAAAAGTAATTGATTGTGTTGTGAGTTTTTAGAGTGTATCTGTGTATATTTGAAAAGGTGCTTGGAAAGTAGCAAAAATAAAGATTGAGATATTTCTGAAACAATTTTTAAGATGACATTATCATTTTAAATTGTTACAGTAAAACCTCTATTAGAATTTTAGTTGAAAGTTTAAGGCTAGAACTCTCAATATGTGCTTAACATTTATGAAAAAGGAATGAGAAATGTATTTGTTTAACATAAATATTAAACGCACATTGAGTAAATGTGTTTGAGAAAATGTTGTAAGAAATTACCATGCATTTGTTAAGCAATTACAATTCTAATTTCAATAAAATTGTATCCAATATTATTAAAATTGCAATTGCTAAACAAATAAGCGAAAT
Source organism: Drosophila testacea (assembly GCA_035043265.1). Classification (NCBI taxonomy): domain Eukaryota; kingdom Metazoa; phylum Arthropoda; class Insecta; order Diptera; family Drosophilidae; genus Drosophila; species Drosophila testacea. Next base: position 622,262 of record JAWNND010000992.1, on the reverse strand, counting down.
TCTTTTTTTCTGGACCAACTGAAGACACACATGTGTGTGTGTGTGTGTTTGAGTGTGTTTTTATGTAGATTTACAAATTTATTTCAATTTCTCAACTCTCTGTTTCTGCGATCTTAACATTGTTTCACTTTTTAGTGCATTTTGGTAACAGTTTCTGTTAATTTAAATGAAAAAAAGTAAAACTACGTAATCTTTTTTTTATCAAATTTCAACAGTTTTTCTTTTTGTTGTACATAATGGTTTTTCCGTATGAAAAATTCTTAATTGATATTCGGCCAAAAAAACATCTGCAACAACTTCATTTTGACTTAACAGAAAATCACAAAAAAAAAAAGAAACTTTTTTTGGCGGCAACTGTTGCTGAACTTATTAGTTGCTTAAGGATTCATCTTTGCAATATCAGTTTTAACCAAAACTAAAGAATTTTAACTTTTTTGGACGAGTGTGTAACTCGCCTTTAACTCAATTTTCTTTCTTTCCTTTCATACTTTTGTTTTTATTTTCACAATAAAAAATTATAGCGATTAATTACATGTTTTCTTTTTTAAATCTTTTTTATAAAAAAGGTTTTTGTTTTTTTTTCGAACGACTGTTTGGTATGTGTTGTTGTTGTTTAAACAGCATCTTCTTCTTTTCTTATTCTTTTAATACAATTAACGATCTGCATTAAAATAAGACGGAATTTTAAGTAGTTTCTTTTTGTTTACAGTTTGTTGTAAGTGTATCGAATGACGAAATTTTGACAAATTATATTTCATAGTTCGCGTATGATTGTTCCATAACTGTATGTATGTATGTATATATAAAAAATTATACAAAAAAAGGAAACAGTTTTTTTTATTGTTTTCGTTTTTGGCCAGGACGCCGCAAGCGCAAGAGTTTTCCATGAATGGCTAATAATTTGTTGGCCAAATCATATTGTTAGCTTTGCTGAGGCGCCTGCTCACAGCTGCTGTCGTTTTTCTCCCTGCAATCTGACCGTTTAGCCACTTGCGGTGGCAGGTTCACAGTACTCGGCCAAGTCGCCGGGACGCTGCTGCTGGCGCATGCGCCGTTGCAACAACAGACTCTCGCTGGGGGACGATAGGCCAAGGCCCACTTTGGGTGCCTCCTCCAACAAATGCGGTGGCAGCTGCGATGAGTGCACAAAGCGTCCGGAACCAATGCGTCCCTGCGGCTGCTGTTGATGCTGTGAGCGTTGTATGCCTCTCGACTGATTCATGCCACAGCTGCGCATTGGTTGATACACGCAATCCTGACGCCAGTTGCGTATCTGAGTTCCAGGCAACGTTGATTGCTCATCCGATGGTGGTGAACCTCCGCTGCCACTGCTGCTGCCAGCACTGTTGTGACGCTTCTGCTGCTGCTTAAGCATCGGCAAAGGACATGGCGGTGGTGGTGCCACCTTGTAGCCTGCGGCACCGCCGCCATGTGAGAAGCTGCCCAAGTAGTTGCGCTGCTGATTGCCATAATGACCTCCGCCCCCGCCAGTGCTAAAAGGCGGACGATACTTGCGATATCCGCCGGCTGTTGAATGCTGTTGCGGATGCTCAGATTGATGGCTGCGATAACGCCAGTTCTCCATGGACTCCCCACGTGGTGCAATGTAGCGTTGCTGCTGTTGCTGGCGTTGCTTGCGAGTGTATGCATTGCATATTGCCGGCGGCGGTTGTTTTACTCCATTACCCGATAGCTGTATCTCATTCTCAGGCTCATCGTCATCGTCATCATCATCATCGTAGTTGTCATCCTCCTCGTCTATGTCGGCGTCCTCGTCATTTCGATACACATCTCTTGCAAAGTAAACATTGCGTTGCTGTTTATTGTTGCCAGCTGCCAGTTGTTGTGGCTGCTGTTGCTGTTGTAGTTGTTGTTTGCCAAAAGTCGTTCGCATTGTTGTCTCCTCAGCTGCAGTTGTCGGTACGTTCATCAACGCATTCAAATCATCTTTATCATTATCGTTATTTGGTGGGCACGTTGTTGCTCTTGATGTTGTTGCTTCTGCTGCTGCTTCTGTTGTTGTTGGTGTTGTTGTTGCTGCCGCTGAGTTGACAACAATTTTTGCAGTCTCATAAATTTCAGGTAGCTTTTCATTTAAATCACTAATACTATCCAATAGATTAACATCATCATCATCATTATCGTTATCATAATCGTTATCCTTATCATTGCCAGTTTGCTGATCGCCATTGTTGCCATAAGTTAGTGTTGCTGTTGTAACTGGTGTTGTTTGCATTTTATTGGTATTGATATTGGTACTGTTGATGTTGCTGTTGCTTGTGTTGGTATCGGTGATTGTGGTAGCACTAATATCACTTGATGTTGGTCGTTGCTTTAGAGCCCCATCAACATCGTCATTTTCCTCCTCCCGCTTCTGCTTCACCTCATCCATCTTAACTTTTTCTATCTCCATCTCCTGCGCATTTTTGCGCATTGTTGTTGATTTAGCAAATTCGCTTTGCTTTGATTTTTCCATATTATCAATAATAAGTTTTTCCATTTCCTCCTCCTCTTCGTCTATCATCTCTACCTTCTGATCCCCATTCACTTCTTTTTCATTGCCAAATTGTTCAACTTTAGCTTTCAATTGTTTATTTCGATTGTCGGCTTCGTTCTCCTCCTCCACCTGTTTCTCCTCTTTCTCATCATTCTCCCCCTCCTCGTCATATTCATCTTCTTCGGCAATGTAGTCCACACGCTGCTGTTGTTGCTCATACAAGTAATCATCGCCCTCATCCTCATCCAGCTCGCGCCAATAATGCTTATAGTGCTGGTAATCCTCGGCCTCCCTTTCTCCCATTTCATCATCATCTTCAGGCTCAGCCTCGCTGCAGCTGCCATCGATTTGTTGATGATGTTCCTGCTGCTGCTGTTGCAGCTCACGTTCCTGTTGATAGCGACGTGTCGACTGCACCCACTCATCATCAACACCCTCATCCAAGCGACCAAATGCCTCTAGTGCCTCATCATCATCATCCTCCTCGTGCACATTTAGCGTCTTGAAACCGCCACTGTTATTAAAAATGCTTGAGGCATTTCGAGAAGATTGACGGCTTTGATTGCTGGCATTTCTCTGGGTTTGGGCCGTTGACAAGCGTCCGCCGTAACTGGATGAGGATGCTCCTACAGGTGCCGTACGTTGAGAGCGACTGCGTGTGAAATGCGCTGGTGGCTTTGGATTGTAATTCTCATCGCTATACGCATCCATGTACGCCTGCGAGGGCTGATAAATATTCGGACGCTCCTTCATATAATCATAGCGCATCGAGAAATGTTGCAAGATCACACGTTTCACGGCCATTGCGGATTCGGCAAACTGTGATATCTCGCGAGCCGACTGATGATTGCTGTGAATTAAAGAAATGTAATTGCAATTAAAGCAACAGTAGCTATTCCTGCACACTTACCGTCGAATGTTGCTTGGCGTTTGCAGCGCCTTGTGACGAGGTGCCTGCTTGCTGGCTTGCGGTTCCTGCTCGCACATCCGTATCCAGGTATGATTGAGGACTGCCTCGGCACTAAGACGCTTGGATGCCTCCTTAACCAGCAGACGGCAAATTAAATCTTTGGCCTCATCGCTCACATCATGCCACTCAGCCTCCGGAAATGAAAAACGTCCTAAAAAATTGCAACATTATATAATTAGCGGCTTCTTACAAAATAAAGATTAATAATTTTGGATGCTCACCCTCTTGAATGGACTCGAATAGCAGCTCCTGGCAAGTACGACAGTTTTCACCGCGATTCCAGCCGCAATCCTCACCGCAGTTACCCGAAAATGGTGGATAGCCACAAAGCAAAATGTACGCAATTACGCCCAGAGACCACAAATCGCAACGCTTATCGTAATAGTTGGCCTCGCCTACAAACAGATCAACAACTTCGGGCGCCATAAACTCGGCGCTGCCGACCTGACAAAAGCAACAAAAGATTTAGATTTAATATACGCCAACTTATTACCAGATTGCCAACTAGACTCACTGGTGTCAAAAGCTGCGGTGTCGCGGCTGGCGATGAGATATCCGTGGTGAATTTAATGCCGGATCCCAAATCAAAATCACATATCTTAATGGGGCACAGAGAATCCGTTTTGACGCATAATATATTCTCCGGCTTGAGATCACGATGAGCAATGCCCTTCTTGTGCAGAAAATCTAATCCGGACGCAATCTCCTTAATGATCTGCGCCGCCTCGTGCTCCGAGAAACAGATGTGCTCCTGGATGCGAGTTAGCAATGGACCGCCATTGATTTTCTCAAACACCAAATAGAATTTCTCATCATCTTCGAAGAATTCAATCAATTGCAAGATGCCCGGATGTCCCTGACAGTGATGGAATGTCTCCACTTCACGAAAGACACGCGCACGCGCATGTCCCGGTATCTTATCGATAACCTTCACAGCATATTCCAGATCGGTGTAAATGTTAACACACGTCTGCACCGAGGCGTACGCTCCTTCTCCGAGTATTTCGCCAGTTAACTTGTACAGTTCTAAAAAGAAAAAATAGCTATTATTACATATCTATACGAAATCTATTTTTTATTATAAATATATTTAGCAACTACATTAAAGTTCAAAAGAAAGATTTAGGTACATATGTACTTACATACATACATATATAATAATGTATGTATTTAGCCATTTTTTTAAATCATTTAGCCAATTTGCCAATATTGAATTGAATTTAGTATAGTTTATTTCTGCTGCAAAAGAGACTTTGTAGTGTACTCTTGCTGTAATGCAACTTCTCTCTTGGGTAAGAAAATATACAATTTTTAAAACTCAATTTGTGCAATAGTTTAATTAATTACTTAGCTTAACATGAAATTCATGAAATTCGTACCTTGAAATGTTGACGAGTGCAGAGATGAGCTGATGCGTTTCTTACGTCGCTTCTTTTGCATTTCCTCCTTATGGCGATTCAGCTCCGCCTGTCGCTCCACCTCGGTCATGTTGGGCGCCTCACTCGACTCGTTGCCGGACACATCTTCGCTGCTGTAGCGCGTCAATTCATTCTGACCGTCTGAAAAATACAAAAATCAATTCATTATTATTATGCTCTTCAATTATTTAAATCTACAAACATTGCAGGGCACTAGTTAATGACAAACTTGATGAAATAAACAATTATAGCGATAGGCAATGGATCTAAATCGAAAACAAATTCAGGTTTCTGCGGAGCAACTGTTCTGGACAACGTTTAAAAGCATACTAGAGCATTTACACAACTATTGGCGACCTTAATATAACCCCAAACAGTAAATTTCATGTTCACGGTTTATGCCAAGATACATTTCACCAAATTTAAGGGGATCTTGATTTCCATAATTAAAATGCAATCCTAATATCAGCTACTTTTTTTTAAAGCTTTCTTTATCGTTAAATATGTTGAATACTAGAGTATGTTATCATAAAGTCAACTATCGTGTAAACATGTCAGCTGTTGATTCGTTCGTGAGTCACCGTTCTAAGGTAATTCTACTCGGCTCTCGGATCGTTGCTTACGAAGACTGATGAAATCTCCTTTCAACTTTAAAATAAAATATGAAATCATAAATTGCACAATATCCGAGTAGATTCGTAAGGAGAGAGGGTTAAAAGCGATTTCCACGACAAAGACTTTCGCTTTTATAATGCTTTATGAACATTCTGACAAATTATCATTCATGGAATGTAAATAATAAAAAATAAATCAAGTTTTTCACCAATAAATATGTTAAATTCATTATATTGAGTTTCTCTCGAATAAATATATTAAATTTACAAAATTAAGTTTCAGTAAATTAACAGAACATAGAATACAAATATTAAATTATTATTTAAATGCCTAATATATTACAATAAATTACAATATGTTCTGAGAGAGAAATAAAGATATCTTAAGTTGTTAATAATCTTATGTGGTATATAAAAAGACACAATCCTAACAAAAATTTAAATATTCAGATACAACATTAATGGAACCAAGTGAAACTCTTTCAACAGCTGTAGCTGTTGTCTATTCAAATCTACAAATTTGGAAGCGTGATAATTTAATTCTTTGCTTAGCAGATTATTTGTAAGCTTTCGATTTCGTATACTGGCGATAAATGGAAGTTCAACAGAGTGTTAAATAAATAAAGGTACAGCAACAAGTGCTTATCGAGTGACTCCAAAGACTCCATCTAAGACCCCTTCTAAGATTTCTACGATATACACATATAACAGAAGTGAACCTTTGGCTTTTGAAGCAAAAGCAAGCAAACACAATAAATATTTGCGCACATTTATCGGCGACCACTTGCCATATTTGTATGCCTATTTTCAACTTTTATCAATGCATAAAAAAAACAATAATAATATTATAAATATACACGATCACATATACAAGCATAGAGATACGAAATACACATACATACATGTTAACTCGTATGTGTATAAACCGAGTACATAATTTAGCTCAACTGCGTAGAAAGCAAATCGCGTGTCGTAAACAAGTCGCCCCAATGCAAAAACGAGTAAGTCAAATAAAATATGTAAAAATAAAATATTTATGTATATGCAAGTCCACACATATCAAAAAGTTTATTGTGAAAATGCTTCGTGAAGTTAAAGAGATGAGGAGAGGGCACTGACTGACAGACTGGCTAAGAGAGCGATCGAAGCCTGACAATGATGATCATCATGATGACGATGACGATGAGGGCGAGACGTATACGTATTATTGTATCTTTTAATTGTTGTCATAAACCAGGCACGGGTGTGTATGCCCTGCTATTTATAGAGCTCATTGGACTTACAAGTCTGTCTGTCTGGCTTCTTGAAAGCATTCGAGCAGCCTGGAGGCCTGGAGAAGATCACTGGCCCACCCAATCACCAATCACCAATCACCAATCGCCAATCGAAGTTGCCATTGCCGCAATGCAAAGCCGTAATCAGTCAATAAACAGAGACAGAAAGTCCCATATTGCATTTTAATAGAGTATTGTCGAGTGGATCGAACTGAAGTGGAGTTCTGAGTGCTGATATAAAGTGCAGTAGAATCAAGAGAAATGAACAGAAGAGAAGAGTTGAGGATGGGCCCTGTCTGTAATAAATCTAATGCTGATATGCATCGTTGCACTTGTTGGACTTTCAGCTAGAGGTAATTGGCCTCTGGTCAACTGATGAGAGTGGCTCACAATGATACGCATAATAAAATAAATAAACGACCGACTAGACAATCTATTTAAGTATATTAGACTCAATCACACACCATTGGATAGGGCTCCACAATCACATGATCACCATCAAACAATAGAAAAAAGCAGGGAATGAAACCGAAACAAATTTAGGTTACGGTTCCGGTTCCGGTACGTACCGAAACGAGTATTTCGGTAAAAGGTTCTATTTCGGTTTTGTCCTTTCGGTTCCGGTTCTCGTATCGGTCCATACCGGTACAGAGAAGTAATTTTTAAAAAACTTTAAATGTAAAGAAAATTGAATTTTATCAACAAATATTTGTGTATGTATAAACGTACAAATGCATGCATTTTAGCATGTTAAGTCTGACATATAATTCGAGAAATTTCTTTATAGTGCAATACCATGTTCGTACGAAAAATAACAAACAAATTTTTTAAATGTACCGAAATAGTACCGGTACGAACGTTTCGGTTTTCGGTTCTTGGAAAATAATTTATTTCGGTTCCGGTTACGGTTACGGTATTTCATTTAAAACGGTTAATTTCGGTTAACGGTTCCGGTTCCGGTTACGGTTTCATTCCTTGGAAAAAAGTATATGATTAACTAGATACTAGTTGCAAGTTCTTGCAAATCAGAAATAAGATGTAGGTGATTAATTATTCAAGTATACTCTGAGGGTGCACCCAAAATAGTAACCAAATCTGTTTTCTAAATTTACTTGTTATGATCCGAAATTTTAACCATTTATACCACACTTTATGTTTTTAAATAAAGTGATCAATGATCATGTTTTTTTCATTTCCAAACATAAAAGTCTACAAACAAGTTTTGCCAAATTCAAGACTTTAGAGATTCATCTGTGATTTAGAACTCAAGTTGATTTGGATTATTATAAAACAGGGCTTTCATTGTATTATTTGAAACCGATTAGTCAGTCTTTATCTGTATTTTCGAAAAGTTTTTATAATCCACATGCCAATCACATAATTTCTTCGTTGACCCATTTTCTCTAGACACATTTCTTGTATTCTTCCGCCTTTGTGGCAAACGCAATTGTGTATTTCTTAAGAACGCAATTCGTAGATTGATAAACAAATACACACACACTATTAAATATTTAGACAAGATTTCGATTTTATTTTGGGTTTTTTGTGGTTCCGGTGCTGCTAAAAATCCGAATCTCTACAGCCCCTTCCCATACTTTATCATCTTCTGCAGACGTCATTTGCTGGTCGCACAGATTTTCAATATAAAATTCTTCTTGATGTTGCTGTTTTGGTTTTTTAATGGCTCGCCGAAATTTTGGCTAACAGCCCACCACCCCCAACGCGTCATTCTTCGCCACGCCTTAGATCCACACGTTTTAACGCCCACTCACTCACACAACACACGCCGTTGTGATTGTTCGCTCTTATCTAAATTTAAATTTGGCCTATATAGTGCCTCTCTTTTATATTCTTATCAATTACGTAAATTAAAATTTAAAAGAAACAAAGAAGCGTGCACCCAAAAAAGAAATATAAATATTCATCCACTTCTTTTATTTATTTTTCTTTTTTTATATATGTGTATATTTATTTTTACTGCTTTCATTTATTTGTGTAAGACATTCGCCGACTGCTTTTTGGCGCCTCTTACGATATTTTTTGCGCATCTCTTTTATAGATTTTTGCAAATCATTTTGTTTATTCAATGCATGCTTTTGTTGTTCTAGATTTTTCACAACATTATTTCAGAGTTTGCTGTCGTACAAAATTAATTATGATAAATTGATTACTATTTGTTGTGGCGATAGCAAAGAGATTGAAATATTGATAAATCACATGAAATTTGTGTGTAATGAAAATACAGGAAATGATGTGGAATTGATATGACTTGTGAATATGCTTTATACCTCATAGAAAATAAAAGTATATTTCACTCTTTTGATTCACTTCTGGAAGTCCTTAATAACCGTAAATACTAAATTCAGATAGTCGAAATCGTCATAAGTCATAAAAGCGATTACCTTTCATCACACTTTTAATCTTTGACATTTTAGAATTCATAACTCAACTTATCACCTGATTCCATATATTTAAATATGTACACAAAGTACGCAAATGGAAATGTATTATGTTTATTTCATCAGCACTATTTCAGGTGCCATAACCCTCAAATCTTCATTAAATTGTTTGTTTTACTTAGCGTAATTGAAGCTTTAAAGACACTGCGACTATAAGGGTTTCACGACTGACTTGGCTTATCTAATTGTAAGACGGATGAGAGGTAGATGCAAGTTACAGTCTTGATTTTCTACTCTCATGTTACCATTATCGAATCAACCCGATTGTGATTGTGGTTCACAGTACACAGTACACGTTTCCTAATAAGTAGTATGTAAGAGACCGCACTGCAAAACAATGAAAAAATCGCCTGTTGTATCTTATACCCTGCACCACTTAAAAGCGGGTATTATAAATGTGTGAAGCGTATGTAACAAACAGATGACATAATTTTTCACACTTCAAACAAAGAGACTCGAGTCGACCACAAGTTGCAACTTACATTGATCTAAAATGTAGATTCTAAATTAAACAGTATACAAAACCTAATTGCTTTCTGATAAAAGCTATAAAAATTACACAAGCTAAAGGGTATTTCTTAGAGCTAGACAAAAACATGTATTCGCATTTCATTATGTATTTGTTTTCGCTAAACGTCAATTGGAAGCCGTAGAAAACTGAAACCAAAACAAGCTTAAAAATAGTTTTCTTTTTTTATTTCGTTTTTAATTTTTGTTTTTTTTGTGCTTTGCTGAAAGTGTAAACAACAAAACAACAAGAAAACTAGTAAGCTTTAGCTATGCCTTTAGCTTTGAGTCAGATTAGCTCTGACGTGTTTGCCGGCCGGTCAAATGAGATTGGGACGGGATTAAAGAGGCTGTGGATTCTGACTTTAAGCATTATCAGGTTCTAGTTTTGATGGGGCGACTCGACATGTGCACGGGGATGTGGCTTATTTCAATAAATTGCGTCGTACTTCACACTCTTTAGCTCCCCAGAACAAAAAGAATCACAACAGCAAGTTTAAATATTTGGCAAAGAAAAACCGAAAGTTTGATAATGAGACAAGCACCCCAAAATGACAGGCATATATGTACATAGCGAGAAAAAGCCACAGGAGGCATCATTGTGTCGCGTAATTTGTATGAATTTTTATTTTAAAAAACCGGACAGGAGTAAACATCATAAAGTCCGACTGAAAGATACCCTAAAATATATCGTTATATAATTTGCCAAACAAACTTATTTAAAAATAAAAAAAAATTACCTTTCAAGCAATTCCCTTTTAAAATGATATATTTATTATAAAAGTTATTTTTTTATTTCAATTCGATTTGTCTAAAGTTGTACGTGTACTTGTGTATTTACCCACAGTATTTCTTTTTTTGTAAGGGTATACAAATGTTGCAGGCTTTTCGATTATTAAAAGGCGCACAGCAAATAAATAATGTTTCTGCTGCTGTTTGTTGGTTTATTTTTGCATTAAATTGCCAGAACAACTCTTTAAACAAAACTATGCAACAAATATTTGCAAAGAGATTGTGTTCATGAAATGCAAGAAATAATAAACTACGTTTCAGATATGAGAGTGTTTAAACAACGCCATAAATACGCTATAATAGCACAATTGCTGTCATGTATTTGCCCAAGACTACTTGCAAACTGAAACAGTTGTTGGTAAAGCCCGCCCGCTGTTCCATTTGATGATGCAACACGTTGAAAATAATCTAGAGTTCGCTTCAGTTAGAAGCAAGGTGTGTATAAAATGCATTACAGTTAAGCTTAGGATAGGTCGCATACATACGTTTTTAGAGCCATAAAATTCAAAGGTTTATAAAAAATATATTTAGAGATATTTCAGTTATTGATCAACGAAACTTTGACGCCCAAGCAGTAAAATCTTGAACACGTCTACTTAAATTTTATCTCGTTGTTTTTTTTTTTCAATCCTACATTATTTTTTATCAGGGACCGTAATAAAGAGTTATGAATGAAAATTTATTATATGATAGGTATTAAGCCATAGATCAAGAATAGTTTTGAAATTTGTTAATGCTCCTCCAGGTTCAATATCTATTTTAGTTTAACTTTTATTTTTGATTTTTAAAATAAAAGTTTCGGAATAACTCTAATTTCTAACTTTTTCAATAAATATCAAAAATTGGTTTTGATATTTTAAATAAAAGTTTCGGAATAAATGTCATATGTAAATTTTTCAATAATTATTAAAAATAACTCCTAATTTGTATTCCTATAAAATAAATGAAAAATAAGTGTTATTTTGTAACTTTTAAATAAAAATTGGGAAACAATTGTTATATTGTAATTTTTATTTTAAAAGTTATAGCTGTTACGGTCCCTGATTTTTTTTACATTTTCAAAACATTAACTAAACATTGAAAAAATTGGTAGAAATGTAAACTGTATTTTTTTAAACTTATCATTTAATTTAAAACAGTATTCATCAATTTTTTGGAAACTCCCATTAAGACTTCTCTTCCGTTTTTTTAAATTTATTTAATTTTCTGTTATCACAATGCTTGTTAGCCATGTTATCATAAAGCACTAAAAAAAGGCTAGACATAGAAAACAAGATACTTATTAATAATTACTACAAACAAACAAACCTTTAGGTATTAAAAATGTTAATAGAGTAATATTGAAATTGCACATTTTTACTCCATTTATATGTCTATCTTCTGTTTTCCTCAAGGTATTTCTGCCAATTTTTATTTCTTTATTTCTCCCCTCGTATTATTATTCCTTGTGAAGCTGATAGCAAAACAACAATCAAAGAAAACAGAACACTATCAAAACGAACGTGAATTGATAGCAAACAAATAAAAAAATAAAAACAAAAACCTTGAAGCATTTTAGTAAATGCAACAACAAAGTAGTCAAGTGCCATAAACAGTAATAACAATAATTAAGAAGGAACAGTAATAGCCAGAGAATATAAAGAGTAAAAAAGAGGAACATCTATGTGTATGTATGTATGTACAATACTCATATCATAAGTGTTCAAGATTAGCACAGCGAGTTTAAAAAAAGAGGCGTACAAGGAAACAAAACGAAAGACGCAGAAGCAAACAAATTAAAATGTTTAAAAACTTGCTTAAATTTAATTAAAGTAAAAGCGATAAAAGAAAACATGCGGCACATGAGGGTAAATAAAGAGCATAACAGCAAAGAGCTTTAAACAATAAAAAGAGAGGCCGGTACACACTCTTTTTTGACGCTCTTTCGTCTGGCTTTTAATCTCTTGGTGTTACTTCATACTGAATGAACAACAACAAACGCACACTACCTAAGAAGAAGAAAATTATTGCGCCGCCGAATGAAATTGTAAAAGCAAAAGTTGAATAAAAATGGCGAACCAACAACAACTGCTAAACTGAACGCGTGTATGTAAAAACAAAAGCAACGACAAACCAAAATGCATAATTATAATATGAATAACGAAAAATATTCATACATACATATGTACACTGTATGTATACATATCACAGTGATGAGGGTATTTGGTTGATTTTGTGAATAGGCCTGTCCACGTAGAGCTCAAGGTCGACGTTAGTCAAACGTAGGGGGAGTGAGTGCTCAGAGAGTGCTACTTCATTCACAGATTCACACCCTGCCCGCCCTCAACTACATAGCAATTGAGCCTGTTTCCTACGACGCATATTCTTATTGGAACGGTCTCTCTTTTGCCTGGTTAGATGGTTACTTATTGGGAATGAGAGTAGACTAAAAGTAAATTTTAAGTTGACTAAATATAAATTTTATAATGCTCTACTCGGCACGTATGTAATCACAGAGATCAAATCAAAAGAAACAGTGTAATTTATGCGATATGTGTAAATAAAACGATTTGACAAAAATCCTTGACATGGTGTTTACCCACAAAGAGGGGGAGAGAAAAATACATGAATCCCATAGATCAAATAGAAACTTTCTTCTCGTATTGTTACAAAAGACAGTATTTAGTTATGTACAGGTTATAGAAAACTGCACTAAACCATTCCGAACCAGTTTGTTTCTGATAAGTAATATTTACTGTCGTTGAACATTATTTTAAACAATACTTGGTAGGAAGCCTTTGGCCCCTTTAAGAATCTTAGTATATGTTCAGGCATTTGTAGTTGCTGTGTTCTAATTGGAATTGCAAAACTTGTTTACCGTTTGCTTAGCTCATGCATATGCATATAAAACAATATCACATGCCATTTTGTTGTTGATGTTATTTTCTTATTGTTCTTTTCTAAATACAATGGGAGGAGAAAGAACATAACAGCAACAAGGAAATGCAACAAAATGCCAAAGATAGACACACGCACACACACACACATTGGAAAAGATAGCGGAACGAATTAAAAGGCAAAACAAATGCAAAACCGGCATTTTAATCGATTCAGTTTTATAGTGCAGTTAATAAGTATATGGATATATGGGAGATATCGCTTGCTTGAGCTTTAAGCTTCTATAATAGGTAATTTTTGCATTGTATTTGTATTTGTATTTACCCAACATGTTTGTGGTTGTAGTTGTTACTGCTGTTGTTGTGCTTTGCTTTTAGCCGCAACGCAATTTGTCTAATGCTGGCGTCGCTGCTGCCGCTCGACACGTTTTATTTTTCGTTTTTCTCTTTTTTTTAACAATACGTAGATAAAAACTGTTTCCTCTTCTTGTGGTTATGTTATATTGCTTATAGTTTTCGATATTTATTTTGACTAAGCGTTGTATAAAATACGCAAAAAAGCAGCCGTCATCTTAGCACAACAGTAAACAATTTAGAATCGTCCGATGGATGAATGAACGTTGCCAACAACACGCGGAAAATCTCGAGAAATTGTGGGTGTGTGACGACGGACGATATGGAGTTGTGTGCTGTGGCGGCTGCGGAAAATATGTGAATGATAAAACCGAATAGTAAAAAATATTAAACAGAACAATTCTTGAAACACGGACAAAATTTAGCCGGACCGTCGTCGCGCGGCGCAAACGAGGAAAGAAACAAACACGCGTCGCCGAACAACCAACAGTGTTCAGACCCAGGCAGCAGCAGCCGAAAAACTAACGTAGCCAGAGAGAGAGAGACTGAATCAAAGAGCATACTCTTATAAGAACCTGTGAAAGAGAGCAAAAGCACAAAAGCACAGACATTGCCTTAGACAGAATAGAGAAATGCCAAACGCATTTCTAATAAGACCACTGTTGGCTGAGTTGGAACTCTCGCTGGGCTGCTGCTGCTTTGTTGTTGTCATGTTGTAAGCGAGGGGAGGAGAGTTTTACATTTTATGCTGGGCGCTCTTTACACGTGCCAAAGAGAATGTAAGCTCGCAAGCGCTGACGTCGCAAATGTTTGTGCATAATTTGTGCTTACGTGACTTTTTGACACATGATAATGTAGTGGAATGGAATAATATTACTATTACATTAAATTGTAGAAACGGGTGCATTTATTATCAATATATTTATACACGTAACATTCTGTGCTATTGTTTTTGCATTTTAAGCAAACAACTACACAAGTTAGCAACCGGAAAAGAAAGACTAAAGCCGGTTTAAGAATTTCAAATTTAAATAGTCGCATATTTTAAATGTATTAGTTTATTATTTCAGTGCTACTCATATTTATTAATACCAGCTGGATCTGTTTCCACATCGTATGATTAACCCCCCACTAGTTTGGGGAATAATAATATTTAAGAACTTAAGCATGTGCTTAAGCATGGAAAGTTTTTCAATTTGATTCAATTAAAAGCACCAATGTCGGGTCAGACATACATGTGTATGTATGTATTAACGTACATTATCTACATACTATATGTATGTAAATGCAGACATAAAATAAACATTAGCAACAAAAGAAAAAATATATATAAACTGATTGGCGAATAAAATTTGTTAACAATTTTGGGCGTGAAGTGGAAGCGGAAGATGAAGGAATTTCGCGTTCAGCGTTTAACGAATTTAAATTGCGTTCTATTAAAAATAATGAAATCAACATTACAAACACATAGAGCGAGGTTTGGCAAAACAACAAGAAGAGCGCAAGGAAGAGAACAAGAGAGAAATAGGCGGAATGATGGACACTGACATAATCGCTAAGCACGTTATTTGATTTTATTTTGGCTTCCAAAGTAAACACAAGAGAGAGAGAGCGAAAGGAAAGTCGCCAGCTGAGTACAAATTGACAGCCGCTTTGTCGCTGCAGCTTAAAACAAAAACAATAACAGCCGATCCAGCAACGGCAGCAAAATAACAACAAAAGCGACAAGTGGTGGGCCAACCAGTGTTTGAGGGAGGGTGAGCCAAACAATGAGAGACAGTCATTGGGTCTGCTTATTGAAAAAGACCGGTATGACCACGCAAAAAGCAAAAGCAAATAGCAAGCAACAGCAGCAGCCATCAGAGAGCCAAAGAGCGCCAACGAATGAGCGAGCAAAAGACATAAATGAAACAGAACAAACAAGGCGAAGACTAGCGCTGCCTCTCTCGAGAGATTGAATACCTGACTATGAGTGTGAGGCACACATACAAGTCCAACATCACGTAGGCTGCTGACGTGCTTTTGTGGAGGGCAGCGTGAAAAACGAGGTTAACGCAAACAACGACACAAACACATGCAGAAACATCATCGCCTGATATGCGAATTTAAAAACAAATAAGTGGAAGGGCAAGAAACAAAGGCAAAAAAATAAACACTATTTTGATGGAGCGTTGTATCCGAAAAACATTTGTGTGTGTACATATGCATGTGTGTATAGCAAATTGGTTTGAATGTAGCTTACATTTTCTTTTCATTTTATACTGCATTTCGAACGGCGTTGCCATATGCGAGAAAAACGTTGCGCTCAGGGCAGAGTTACATATGTACATTTGCATAACATGGTGTGGGAGTGTGTGTGTGTGTGTGAGGCTGCACGTACACACATTTAATGTTTTTGCTGTTTTCTCAATACGGCAAAATGACAACCACTATGCTGAGGTTGATGATTTTGATGATACACTATATTTTATTGTTGTTGCCGTTGCCTTACCGTCTGCCACGGTTGTCAATAGAAGCACGGACCAACGCGTGGTGGCAATTAGCCAAGTACCCACCCACAAAGCTCCCGTCATCTTGTATCTACATATGTATGTATCTATGTAGTCTGCAATACATGTATCTAATATAACGGTGCTCTGCATATTGCTGCGACAACTGCGCCCATGTCGCTTAAAAAACTTTCATTGTTACTTGCGAGAAAATTGTAAAATAAATTATCGACAGAGTCGCCTTCGCCTTTGCCCCGTCACAATCCCGTTTTTTACAAGGCGCGTGTATCCAGTGGACAGCTGTAAATTGCTCGATATGCCTCCCCTGCCCACTGTGCTTTAATTTAAATGCATTCACCTCAGTTGAGGCGCTGATAAACGTGATTTTGATCACAAATTTATGTACCCTGTATTAACACACTTTAATATTAGAAAAGAAAATCGTTTTTTATACGAATTTCGAATAATTCTGATATGCATACAACAAATAATAACATTAAGAGTAACCAAAAAAAATATTGGAGAAAGCGAAGCATAATTAGGAGGTTAAGAAAAGAAATAGATCCAGAGCTTTTCAAAAATAAAAACGTTTATAGGAAAGGGCTGAAAGCTGTATTTTGTGTCTACTCAAATTGTATGACAAAAAAACGATACATATTTTATTAAATTTTTTTAGTTATAATGTAATTTTATGTAGAAACAAAAATAATTTATTTAATTTCAGCTGTTTCGAATTATGTTCTTAGCTTTGTTTTGATTTTCTAATTTTTGTTTTCAAATTGTATGTTGAAAATCTTATAAGGAAGCAGATATCTTTTATACGATATGTTCAAAGAAATGCAAATATGGATAAAATATTTGGAATTTGGAATTGTTGTACAATTAAAAGCTAAAAATTTAGGTAATTAACTCAAAACTTTAATATTTCAAATTTTTTTAAAATTATTTGATATATGTATGACGAAATTTAAAAAATGTATGTCAACTCTTTTTATGTTTTAAATATAAGAATAATCCACAAACACAACGTTAAGAACAATAGTTGGATTAGATGTAGAAATGGCCATCTCTTTTTCCAAGTCTGTATATATTACACCCTTGATAACAAGGTATCTCCTAGTCAAGTACACCCGTTCTTTTTTTGGTTTCTCATCATCATGCTCTGCTGCTGTTGCACCAAAAGCAGCGCAGCCGCTTGCTCGGTAGCAACACGTCAGCAGACGCTAGCTCGAACTCGGTCAGCGTTGGAGCGTAGCGGGGGTGGTGAGGACAGAGAGCGGGCGGCCGCGCTCATCGCTTTGTCTTTGTTTGCACGTTCGTTCATTTTGTTTGCTCGCTTGCTTTGGCAGTCGTTCTATTTTGGGTTGCACTGCGGCTTTGTTGCTGTTGCTTTTTCTGTTTCTGTTGCTGCAGCGCCAAAGTGCAATAAACGTCATCAAGGTTATACTAGTTTCGCTTGCAGTTTATTAACACTTTGATCCGTTTTCGTCTGTTACTCGTTTTGTTCATTACACTTAGTTTTTTCTTCTTGCTCATGTTGCTCTTTCGAGCGACATCGAACTGCATAAAATTTAAAAAACTCGCACAATGAATCACTTTTGTATTAATTGCCTGTTCACTCACTCAACTAAGCTAGCTGTTAGATATGTCTGCCTCGCTCTAACAATTTTTGTACTGACAATGAGATAGCCTCCGTCTCCCTTACTCCTTAACGCGCTCTTTGAGTACATAAAATGCAAATATATTTCGTCAATTTGTCGATTCCGGAAATAAGCCTCGGCGAGCAGCTTGCCCAAGCATACCAACAACAACTGACAACAACATCAACAATAATTCATTTCACGCTGCTGCCCACGCCTCTGAGTCAGTCGCCCCTTTTCATAAGACTAGCTAGACTTGGAAGACGTTCTGGGAAAGTTTCTTGACTTACCCGGACAGCTGTCCATAGATATATATCTTAGACAGATATTGCATGTACAGGGGAGAAGTGCCTATCCTTTCTTATCATACTTTTCCATTGTCAATTCAAGATAACCCAATCATTTTAAAATATACTTATACTAACTCATCATTATTGTTAATTTAAAAAAATAGGAAATTTTCGTTCAGGTTTTGAGATATTAAGGGAAATTCCAATGTGTCTGTGATAAGCACCAATTCAGATTATCTAAAGGCAACACCTGGCAACAGATATTAAAGATAGAGATACATAGTATTCCATTCAACAGAATAGTTTTTGAAGTGAGAGATACATAGTATTCCACACAAATGTTAATGAAGTGTATTTTACATTATAGCAGTAGAAATCTACTGCGTATTTGATATTTGATATATATTATAATACATACTGCCAATTAATTTGCCAAACTTCTCTACATAAGATGTGCTATAAGTGAAGAAACTTTTCGATATATTTTGTGGAAATATTTTGAATTATAGTAAGCACTTGACAAATTAAATATCTTCGTAGTTCGTTTGGATGAAATAAAGTCTTAATCCAAAGTAGTCGATTTTTTCGTGCCTGGCGTGCACAAACTAATAGCTAACGTGGATAAATTGATTTCTAAACAACTCGATCCAAAATTTGAATAGACACATACAGTGTATCTGTTAGTATTAACTGTGTATCTGTAAGTTTCATATGGACACTCAGCTCAACATTCATTCTTACACTCGAAACATTAAACTTAATTTCCTAGTTTTATGTTAAATTACTTTTGGTCAACTGCTCTTAGTTGATCCCAAAAAATAAATAAAATAAATGACTGATAAAGATAACATGATTTTTTAAGTGAATTGTTTTCTAAATCACGGTAAACTAGAAAGTTTTACAATAGTTGCTACAGGGTGTATGAAAATGAAAATAAATATTGTATTTTTTTAATCATTTTTAAGTAGTATAAGAAAGCTATGTATGTGAATGAATGTTGTACTGAATGTACATATACAGTAAATTTTATGTATGTATGTGATTTATAATGTCGAAGACCTCGAGGGAAACCCACAGCAGACACATGTAAGAGTTCTATGAATATGTGGGCAAAAGAAAATTGTTGCGAGGCAGGCTGTTTGGCCGAATCACTAAAAATACAGCATGAAACATGAAAATGATGATGGAAATGAAGAGGCAAACGCACAGTGAAGCAAGTGCACTGCATTTAATGTTCCAGAACAGTTCTGAGAATACAACATACAGAAAAATAGGCATACAAAAGGTACGCCAAAGATGAAGAAACAGAGAACGCAATTGGAAGGACAAGCCACAAGGTAAAGGGATGAAGGGCGCTGCTTATTGCCGAGTCTCTGTCCCTTGTCTTCCCTTTCTCTCTCTTTTTATTATGCGTAGTTGTGTGTCGCACGGCAGCTGCAAAAAGTTTTTATGCACAGAGCTCGCACAGTGGGGCAAGAACTGTTTTAAATGCAACGAAAACTTTTTACCAAGCGAAAGCAAACGACAGACAAAAGAGCTAAACACAGCACCAAAGAGGAAAGAAAAGGAGTAAAAGAAAACTTGAAATTGAACACTCACCTGATTGACTTTGGCTGCAGCTGTTATCGGTGTTGCTGCAAGAAATGTTGCTGCCGCCTACACCACTGTCTGCTGAGCCACTAGCGTTGTTGTTGCTACTGCCACCGCCGGTGTTGAGTCGCGTCGATCCATACTCCTCCTTTTCACCAGCTGTGCTGGCATTTTTGTCCTCCAAAATGCGTTCAACCATCATTTTTGGCGTTGGCGTTCGACTTTTTGGCAATTGGAATTAGGCACTCACACAGTCTTCTATCTGCTTTACGCTCCCAACACAAAAACAAATGCACGCAGCTATTGAGAATTTTTCCGGTCAAACAGCTGCAATGCCTCGTCTCCTGCGTCACTCTTTCTCTCTTCTGTTACTGCTGCGTTGTGCTCTCGCTCTCTCTTTCTACTACTGTCGCGGCGCTAGTTGTTGTTGCGCTCATTCAAAATGGTGGCGTTTAAAGATTTTTTCACTGCTGCCGCTCTGCCAAGAAATGTATGTAGTTGTGAGATTTTGAACTCTTGCTACAGCGCAATTGCTATTGATGTGGTTGTTGTTGTAGTTGTAAGTGCAGTCGGATGTTTTGGCTGTAGTTGTTGGTTTTGGTTGGCAAAGGATTTTTCTCATCACATAGGAAAAGCGAGCTACAATTTGAATATTCCTTCTTTTCCGTTTTAAATATTTTTCTTTATGCTTTTCACCTTTCCTTTGTGAGGCTATCAATTATTGGACTTGATTGTGGTTGTGTAGTTGCAGTAAAATTTAATAGATATTGTAAAATTGCTGTTGGTTATTGCCTGGGACTAACTGATGGTGGTGTTTGGTCGTTGTAGCTGTTGTTAAAAATTTTCTGCTGATTACAACACAAAAAAAATCGCTGAAATAGCGGACTAAAGCCGTTTTCTTTGCGTTTTTCGCTTTAAAATATCTCTTTTAGCTACCGATCCATTTTTTAACGTTCGAAGAAGATTTCCAACTGAGCAAAAACTCTGCTGTTGCATTCAGTGTGGTCATAGCAGAACAGCAAAAATCTACTGAATTTGACCATTAAAAAATACCAAAAAGGTACTTGCGGCCACTTAACAGATGCAAAAGTAAATGTTAACATTTCACTGAAATGTTTTAAACAGCAAATAACCACAGCACAGCTGTAGTTTATTAAATTAATTTATTCAAAAATGATTTGGTGAGCGTCAAATATACAAACTAATATGTTTTAGCTTAATTCGTAAAGATTTTTGTTCTGGCATTGTTGCTTTATCATTCACCTAAATGTTACACGAGGAGTAAACTTAGATAATGAAAGTAGACATCACTTGTATGCTAAGTGAGGAGTAAACTGTATATAATGAGGAGTAGACGTTATAATTTTATTCGTTACAGTGAGGAGTAGATTATGTTATCTTATCAAGCTAGTCGCGCAATTTAAATTAAATTCAAACAATCTATTTAGTGTACAACAAAATTAAATTAAATTAATCTATTTTAAATGTAAATTCGATTTAAAGGGTAATTTTAATTAATGTTAAGGATGCGAGATTGCACTAATTAATTGAAACTAAAATATGCAAAAATTAAAATTTGAAAAAGTTTTAACAAAAATTCAAACAAATTTTAAGTTTTTACAAATTTGTATAATGAGCTCCTGTAATTTATTTTAAAAATTTATATTTGATTTTATCTGATATTTAAGATAATGCTTACAAACTTAATGAATATACGCTCCTGCCTTAATTGATACGACATCTCGAATAATTTTAGTTTTGCTCCCAAGGAATGTAAAGATGCTTATTCCCGCCCCAATTCAAGCTACGCCTTGTAGGTGGAGACTCCACATTTGCCATCCACCAATCACAATGGTCAGGACTTGCGTCAATGGCAGCTGGCCAATACGCTTGCGTAAGTCAACAAAGTTCACTTGAAGTTCGCTTTGAAACAATTGACTGGGTCCGGTCAAGTGTTTCTAAAATTTAGTTTCTTTTCACTTGGCAAATACATCGCAACAAATAACTACGATAAAGCCGACAACTTTTACCAATTATCAGTTTTAATTGAATCTTTTCTGCAATTTTCCCAGCTATGGCTAATGATATTGTGGATAACCAGCTTAACGCAAAGCGAGCCCGTTTAACATCCAACAACAAGATGGGGAAACCAGTAGACACACCTAAATCTTCGAATCGGGTGCCTAAATGTGCCCGTTGTCGCAACCACGGTATCATTTCGGAATTACGTGGACATAAGAAGTTATGCACCTACAAGAGCTGCAAGTGTGCCAAATGTGTGTTGATCTTCGAGCGTCAACGCATTATGGCCGCACAGGTAAGCCAAAGGGAGAGCGAAGAAAATTTTTATATATATTTTTTTTATAGCTTTACCATAATATATACGCTAGGGTCGAGTTCTTTTCACATAATATGGTAGCCCATATTCATAATCTACGGTCAATTCTGAGATGTTTTTACCAAGAAACCATAGCTCTAAATTCAATTCCTAG